>CAUYLG010057956.1:0-185143 GCA_963573385.1 Cacajao melanocephalus | reverse complement strand
CTGGTTTCTTCCCATCTTTGTGGATTTATCTACCTGTGGTCTTTGTAGTTGGTGACTTTTGGATGGGGGTCTCTGAGTGGATGTCCTTTTTGTTGATGATGAAGTTATTTCTTTCGGTTTTTTAGTTTTCCTTCTAACAGGCCCCTCTGCTGTAGGACTGCTGGAGGTCCACTCCAGACCCTGCTTGCCTGGGGATCACCTGTGTCAGCTGCAGATCAGTAAGGGTTGCTGCCAGTTTCTTCTTCTGTTATCTTTGTCCCAGAAGGATACCCACCAGAGGTCAGCCTGAGCTCTCCTTTATGAGGTGTCTTTTTGGATATATGGGAGCTGGGGAGCTGCTTGAGGAGACAGTCTTTCTCTTATTGGAGCTCAAGCGCTGACCTGTGAGGTCTGTTGTTCCATTCAGAGCTGCTGGGCAGGTACATTTAAGTCTACTGCAGCAGAACAACTCATAACTGACTTTTTTTCCCAGGTCCTCTGTCCTTAGAAGGTGGGGCTTTATTTATAAGTTCCTGATGTGCTGCTGCCTTTTTTCAGAGATGCCCTGCCCAGTGAGGAGGTAGCCTAGCCACAGTCCGCCAGCAGAGGAGTTGCTGAGCTGCCGTGGGCTCTGCCCAGCTGCTGTGTGAACTACCTTGTGGTTTTGTTTATAGAGGTATAGTTAGAACTGCCTCAGTAATGGTGGTCTGCCTCAGTAATGGGGGACTGCCTCTGTAATGACAGACTGCCTCAGTAATGGCAGATTGCATCAGTAATGGCGGGTTGCCTCAGTAATGGTGGTCTGCCTCAGTAGTGGTGGACTCCTTCAGTAATGGCGGATGCCCTTCCCCACACAGAGCTGGACCGTCCCAGGTCCAGCTGTGCTTGCTGTGAAACTCTCAATCCAGAGTGTTTCAGATTACTGATCTTTGTGGGGGTGGGACCTGCAGAGCCATATCACCTGGCTCTGTGTTTCAGTCCCCTTTTTTTCAGTTGAATGGGCGACTCTGTCTCCCAGGTGTTCCAGGCACCTGTTGAAACAGCTGCCCAGATTTGCGTGAGTTTTTCTGCAGGGCCCCACTGCACCAGCTGAAACAGCAGTGCTGGAGGCTCATTGTGCTTTTCTGCCTGGGAATTTCCTGGTCTGTGGGCAGTAAAAACTCATTTGGAAATGCAGTGTTCACTCACCCTCTGCATTCTTACCAGGAACTGCACTCCAAAGTTGTTTCTATTTGGCCTTCCTGGATCACTCTCCACCTATTTACTTTTTAACAATGTCTTTTAAAGGTAGAATACTTTCAGTTACTCTATTTTATCAGTGTTGTGTGCATCAGTAATTTCTAGGGCTTCTATCTAAGGAATCTTTGCCTATTTCAAAGTTGTGCATATATTCTCTTATATATTTATACAGCAACTTTAAAGTTTTAGCTTTAATGTTTAGGTTATATGATCCATCCAAAATTATTTTTTTTGTGAATGTGAAGTATGTCCTTTTTTTTTCTTCCATACATTCAGTTATTCTATTTCATTTTTTGAAAAGATATTTCTTTCCTAGAGATATTTAGGTTCTTTGCCACCTTGGTCAAAATCAACTAGTCATATAAGTGTAGGTTTACTTCTGGTCTCTTTATTTGTTTCCATTAATCTCTTTGTCTATTTTTTCAGCAATATGATTCTATCTTAATTACTGGAACTTATATTAAGTCTTAAAATTAGATAGTTTAAGTCTTCAACTTTTGTTTTGCTTTTTCAAGATTGTGTTGGCTATTCTAGGTCCTTTGGATTTTCGTATGAATTTGAGTCCATTTACAAGTTCTACAAAAATCCTGCAGAGATGTTGATTGCTATTGCATTAAATCCACAGATTAACTTAGATAAAGTGCATGAAACCTACAGATTAACTTGGCAAAAAAACAGACATCATAACAGTATGGAGTTTTCCATTGCATGAACATGTCATATTTCTCCATCTCTTTAGGTCTCCTTTCATTTATTTCAGTACCAGTTTAGAGTTTTCATTGTAGAGGTCTTGCATATAGTTCATAAAATTTGTTTTTCACTATATTGTATTTCTGATTATATTTTAAGTGGTATTTTTTAAATTTAATTTTTTATCTGTTTGTTGCTAACTTATAGAAATGCAATAGTTTTTTATATAGTGACCATGCATCTTGCATTTAGTAGACAGCTTTTGATGGTCTTCAGTGATCCCTTCTTTTGATATTTATATTCTTGTATAATTCCCTTCCCTTGTGTGTGGGCTAGACCTAGTGACTTTCTTCTACCAAATAGAATATGGCAAAAGAGATGGGATATTACTTCTATGTTAGGTTACAAAACTACTGACTTCTGCTAACACTAACTTGCTTTCATTTGCTTGCTTGGTCTGATGGAAGTCAACTGCCATGTTGGGATACGTCCAGTGGAGAAGGACCATATGGCAAGAAACTGAGGGAAGTCTCCAAACACAGTGAGTGAAAAATTAAGGCCTTCTCTCCAACAGCCATCAGGAACTGAATCCTGCCAACAACCACATGAGTAAGGTTGGAAATGGATCCTCCTTTACCAAGCCTTCAGATAAGACTGTAGCCCCAGTTGACACTTGGATTGCAGCCTCGTGAGAGAACCTGGGGCAGAGGCAGTCAGCTAAACATCACCTGGATTTGTGATCTCTAGGAACCATTATATAATAAATGTCTATTGTTTTAAGTTGTTACTTTTTGAGGTAATTTTATGCAACAATAGACAACAAATACACTACAATCTTAAATTCACTTACTAGTTCTATTTATAATTTCATAGACAATAAAATTTTCTACCTATATAATTATGCTGTCTACAAATAAAAAACAGTTTTACTGTTTACTTCTCATCCATATTCCTTTCCATTTGCTTGTTTTGTTTTATTGCACTGACTAGGAACAGAAACTTAGTGTTGAATAGAAGTAATGATATTGCCTATCCTTTCCCTGTTCTCCTTTGGATAAATGTGTTCAATTTTTCACTAGTAAGTGTAATGTTAGCTGTAATTCTTTGTAGATGTCTTCCATCAGAGTAAGGAAATTCTCTTCTGATCCTAGTTTTCTGAGGGTTTTTTTTTTTTAATCAGGAATGGAAGTTGAATTGTTTTAAAATATTTTCTCTATTTTTATTAACATGATTATATTAATTGATTATTTACATTAATTAATTTTAGAATGTTAAACCACCCATGAATTCCTGGCATAAAGCCAACTTGGTCATGCAGTATTATCCTTTTCATATATTGCAGGATTAAATTTGTTAATATTTTCATAGGGAGATTTGAATTAATATTTATGAGAAATATTGTATTTTCTTTTAATGTATTTTTCTGGTTTTTGTATCAGAATTATGCTAGCCCCATGAAGTAAGTTGAAATTGTTTCTTCCTCTCTACATTATAAAAATGTAAAATTATTATTTGTATCTTTATGCTTGATAAATTCAGTAATGAAGCAATCTGGGTTGAGTGTGCATTTGCTTTGCTTTTAATTTATCAATTTAATTTAAATTTGTTACTGTACTTTAATTACATATTAAATTTAATTTATATAGGGCTACCCAAATATACTATTTCTTCTTGTATCCATTTCGGTATTGTCTTTCAAGAAATTTTCTATTTTATATAAGTTGCCAGATTTGTTGGCATAAAATGTTTCATATTTCCTTATTTTCATTTTAATGTTGGTAATATCAATAGTAATTATTCCTCTTTTATTCTTGATATTGGTTATTTGTTGGGTTTTTCTTTTAGCCTCTGAGTTTTAAAATTTTATTAATCTTTCAATGAATCAACTTTTATTTTTATTTTTATTTTTGTAGATATGTGGTCTCACTACATTGTCTAGGCTTGTCTCGAATTCCTGGGCTCAAGCAATCCTCCTATCTCAGCCTCTCAAAGCATTGGCATTGCAGGCATGAGCCACTATGCCCTGATTCAACATTTTTTCTTACTGATTTTTCTTTATTGTTTGTCAGCTTTTTATTTTATTTATCTTCACTCCTAACTTTGGGAATTCATTTCTTCTAATGATACTGTGTTTAATTTGCTTTTCTTGTTTAGCTTTTTAAGTTGGTAACTTGGATCATTATTTTTAAATATTAATCTTTTTCAAATAAGAATATGAGCTATAGATTTTCTTATTAACATTATAACTACATCTACAAACTTTCGTGGGTTGTATTTTTATTTTCAGTTCAAAGTATTTTCCTCGTTTTCTTTCACATTTTTCGGGCTTCAATTTGCCTCTTTTTTCTATCTAATATTGTTCCACATGACATGAAGCTCAGTTTATTCCCATAAGCCCTTCATTTTTCTTTCTGGGCTTCAATTTGGATGGCTTCTACTGCCTGTCTTTAAGTCTGACTTTTTTTCAGCACTATTTCATCTGCTATTAGTCCTGTCCAATCAATATTTTGGTTTGGCTACTTTATCTTTCAGCTTCATGATTTTTACCAAGTCTTTTTTTTTTTTTATTTTCTATTTTTCTTTTTCTTTGCCAAGTTGTGATGGAATTTTTTAAAAAATAGTTTCCCCTTTTCTGTGGATATTCCCTATTTGTTCCTTCAATATGTTTATGTTTTTCTTTAATTCCTTGGACAATTTATATAGTCTTTTTCTATTACTCATATCATCCATATGTCTTCTGGATCTCTTTCTGTCAACTGAATTTCCTCCTGGTTAAGGGTACCATTTTCTTGCTTTTTCACATGTTTATTAATTTTATTAGCTACTGAACATTGTGAATGTTACCTTGCTAAATATCATTGTCTTTTTTAGAGTACTGAATTTTTGTGGGGGTATTTCATTAACTATAAATCCACTTGATACTTTTTAGGAATTGTCTTTAAGTTTTGTTAGGATGAGTAGAGTGTAGCCTTTATGCTAGGGTCAGTTGTGCTCCTTTGGGGGCCTCTACCAAATGCCCTATGGGTTCAATGAAGCCTTGTCATTCTGTCTGATTGGAACTCAAATGCCTCTTGGCCTTTGTCATCTTCACTGTTCAGTTCACTAGTAGCTCCACTAGAATTTCTTCCCTGGTCATTCTTTTTTGCCCAGGCTTATAGAGTCTCTGCATATGTGCAGCTTAATATTTGCCAAAAACTCAGAGAATCCCCCAAGTAAATATTTAGGCCTCTCTTTTGCTATAGCTCCCTCCTTTTTGGCATTCTGCTTTGTAAATTCCAGCCACTTCAGGAGTCCTGAATTCCAATATCTGTCTCTCCATTTCAGCAAGACTGCCGTGCTTGTTTAAGCTTGCTTTACCTATGCCACAATCTGCAAAGTGCCTTCAGGCAGGTGACTGTAGGGCTCACCTCATTTAATTCTCTTTTCTCAGGGATCACAGTCATTTGTTATTTTTGTCCAACATCTGAAAACAGTAATTAATATATTCACCCAGTTTTATATTTATTTGAAATGAAAGAGCTAATCTGATGCTAATTATTCCATTACCGCTTAAGAGTTTTTAGTTTTTAATCATAAATGTGTTTTAAATTTTATTGAATGCATTCTTTCTTACCTATAAAGATTATCTTGTGACCTTTCTTCAATTTGTTATGGTGATGAATTACTTTAATTACTTTAATAACTTTTTTTAACTTTAATAACTTTTCTAATGATAAAATGTCCTCATATGCCTGGGATAAACCCAACTTGATAATGATTTTTTTAAAATACTTGCTAGCATTGTTTTGCCAATGTTTTATTTAGAGTGTTCATATACTTAAGAATGAAATCAGCTTATATATTTTCTTTCTCATGCTGTTTTTTTTATTTTGGTATCAGAATTATGTTAATCTCTTTTTTGCTTTTATTACTATTTTTAATTGACACATAGTAGTTGTACATACTATGGCACACAATATGATATTTTGGTACGTGTATAAAATTTGTAATTATTAACTCAGGGTAATTAGTATATCTATCACTTCAAGCATTTATCATTTCTTTATGTTGGGAACATTCAACAGTAAATTGTTGTAAATTACAGTCACCCTGCAATGCTATACAGCACTAGAACTTACTCCTTCTATCTAGCTGTAATTTTGTGTCTGTTGACTAACCTCTGAGTAACCCACTTTTTCTGCAACCCCCAACCATTCCCAGCCTCTAATAACCACTATTCTTATCTCTACTATGAGATCAAGTTTTAAAATTTCCACATACAAGTGAGAACATTTGGTATTTGTCTTTCTGTCCCTGGCTTATTTCACTTACATAATCTCCTCCAGGCTCATCCATGTTGTCACAAATAACAGGATTTCATTCTTTTTAATGGATGAATGGTATTCTGTTGTATACATTTTCTTCTTTTTTCCAACTTTCATTTTAGATTCATAGGTTATACGTGCAGGGTTTTGTTCCTGGGTATATTGCTTGATGCTGAGGTTTGGGGCACAAATGATCCCATCACCCAAGTACTGTGTGTAGTACCTAACCGTCGGTTTTTCAACCCTTGCCCTGCCCTCTGCCAGTAGTTCCTAGTTTCTATTGTTGCCATTGTTATGTGCATGAGTACCCAATGTTTAGCTCTCATTTGTAAGTGGGAACATGTGGTATTTGGTTTTCTTTCCTGTGCTAATTGGCTTAAAATAATGGCCTCTAGCTGCATCCATGTTGCTGCAAAGGACATGATTTCATTCTTTTTTATGGCTGTGAAGTATTTCCTGGTATACATGTAGCATATTTTCTTTACTCAGTCCATTGTTGATGGACACCTAGATTGATTCCACGTCTTTGTTATTATGAACAAAGCTGTGATGAATAAGCAAGTGCTTGTGTCTTTTTGGCAGAATGATTTGTTTTCTTTTGGCTATATACCCCGTAATAGGATTGCTGGGTCAAATATACCACATTTTCTTTATCCATTCATCTGTTGATATACATAGTTGATTCCATGTCTTGGCCATTGTGAATAGTGCTATGCTAATATTTTAAAAGATACAGGAAACGTGTTAGTTTCCTACTGCTTCTGTAGTAATTTGCCACAAACTTAGTGCCTTAAAACAACACAGATTAATTATCTATAGTTCTAGTAGTCAGAAGTACAAAATTAGTTTCACTGGCTGAGATTAAGATGTCATGAAGGCTGTGTTTACTTCAGAGGCTCTCAGAGAGAATCTGGTTTTGTTGCCGTTTTTGTCTTCTAGATGTTGTCTGCATTCTTTGGCTTATGGTCCCCTTCCAGATGGCAATCATATTACTGAGAGCTCTGTTTCTGTGGTCACATATCCTTCTCTCTGACTCTCCTACTTACCCTTCACTTAGAAGGACATGTGTGATTACAGTGGATTCACCCAAATAATTCAGGATACTTATCCTGGGTATTATCCAGGGTAACATTCCTGTCTCAAGATCCTTAATTATATCTGTGAAGTCCTTTTGCTAAGGCAGATATTCACAGGTTCCAGGAATTAGGATGTGGATATCTTTGTGAGGCCATTATTCTGTGTGGCATAAGAAGGGAGAGCATTTCTCAAATTTCTTCTTTATAGAAGATCTTATGTAAGATTAGAATTATCTGTTCTTTGAATATCTCACAAAACTTACCTGTAACATTGTATGAGACATTTTTGTGGGTGGATTTTTAAAAAAACCAAAGTATAAGTGTGTGTATTTCAAAACAACCATAGCAATAAGGATGCGATTATTACTTTGCAGTGTTTTTTGACCATAAGACACATCCCTCTACCATCAAATGCTTTAAATAGCTTTAAATGCTTTAAAGAGCTTTAAATGGCTATTTAAATAGCTTTAAATAATTTTTCTCTTTTTAAAAACATACATGTATATTTTCTCAAATTAAAGTTGCTATGGTCATGACTGAGGCAGATATACTATTGAGGGCTTCCTCTATATTGGTGCTTTTCAACCTTTTTCTTTTTGAGACAGGGTCGCACTCACATCGTTACCCAGGCTGGAGTGCAGTGGCACAATCTTGGCTTACTGCAACCTCTGCCAACCACTTTTGTGATGTAAATTGCTAATGTTTTTCGAGATTTATCATTTGTCTTTGTCTTTGCTTGTGATGTAGGATTTTAGTAGATGTTTCTGTTAGTTATTTTACTTTGTCATGCAAAGTTTTTTTTTTAACCTTTTATCTAATGTAATCAAATTTATTAGTCTTTTCCTCTTGCTGATGCTTGTTTTTAAATCATACTTAGGAAGAGTTTTCTCCATTTCCAGGCCATAAAAGCATTTATGCATGTTTTATTCTAGTACTTTTACGGTTTTATTGTTTAGACAAATCTCTGACCCATTTGGAATTTATTCTAGCTTCAGTGTGAAAAATGGATCCAATTTTTCACTGTTTTTAAATGTTTTTTGTCATATACTAATTTTCATATGTATTTGAGTCTATTATTGGATTTTCTATCTGTTCATTGATGTGCCATCACCTCATGAGCCATCACCTCACAGTGTTAAGTAAGGAGCCATTCTAATCTATTGTAATGTTATGCATGTATTATTTAGTAGTGATACCCCTCCCCCATCATGGCATTTCATTCTGAATGTTTTTCTGGCTGTTCTTTCTTGTTATTCCAAATGTACATTATAATCAACTGGAACCAGCTCCAGACATAAAATACTCATAGTATCAGTAATTTTATGTGAACTGCATTGAATTTATAAATTAAACAAAGAAAAATTTACATTTTCTGATGTTGAGTCTTCCTATTCAAAAATGTGGTATTTTTTTCTATTTGCGTATGTCTATATTTTGATTCCTAAGAAAAATTTTATAGTTTTTCCCGTGTGTGGTTTGGATATTTCTTGTTATCTATGCTTATCATTGTTTTTGTTTTATTTTTCTTTGCTATTGCAAAATGGAATCCTCTCTCTCATTGTACCCTCTGACTGGTTGTTTGTATATACGAAGGTTATCGATTTATGATTGTTGGTTTTCATAATTTGTTACTTTACTAAATTCTCTTATTGCTTATAATAGTTTTTCCATTGATTCTTTTGAGTTTTCTTGGGAGATAATCATACTGTCAAGAAACAGAGATCGTTTTGCTTCAACCTTTCTAATTCTTACGCCATTAATAGTTTTGCTTGTCTTATTGCATTGTTTGTACACATTCTTTAATTTTATTCTTTTCCTTTACCTGTGATTGCTAAGTTGAATAATTCATTCAATGAATTTTCAAATAAGGTTATAGATTTTGATCTCAAATATCTATCTTTATTTCAATTTTATTAGGTAGAATACAGACCTGATCTTATTAGTAGTATCAACACTTTTATGCCTATATTTCCTCTCATTTTAATAAAATAATAAGTGCAAAATTGATCAATTATCCCAGCAAAACCACAATCACTGCTAAGTAGACAATGGGCAAATGTGGTTAAAATGCTAGTATTAAACAGCAGATAGTACCCCCATGAGGTGATCTCTTATGTGATCTTGTAGCAAAGGCAGATTAGCAAGTAGGCAATAACTCTAAGAATATTGAAAATAGTGCAAGAGTTTGAATTTTCACAAGTTGAAGAATAACTGCATTTTCTTTTACACCTGAAAGGTTTCTGGGGCAATCCTCTCCATTTAGATACAAACAGATTATTACAAATGAATGCAGATAATCACATCTTTTTTTCTATTAAATGATTCACATGTAGTACTTGTGCATCCTCTATTTCTAAGCCTTCTTCTCCTACTAGAAGACAGAGGATAGGACAGCAAAAATGTGCTGTACCCTCAAAATGTCAATTATCCTTCTAACTAACTGCTTCTGATTCTTTAGCTGGACTCGCTTTCTTTTGCTGTCTACCAATAACCATCAAGGCAAGATTTCCCATTAGCTTTCAGTTCCCCTACATAAGCGGAGATTCTTGAAAACTATTGTTTTATTATGAAGTAATGTATACTGATAGTGAGAAATACAGTGGAATACCATGTCTATTCTTCTGTAATTCCATCATCCAAATACAAATATTAACATTTAAAGTATATTTTCCTATTTTAAAAATATATTGTTTTGCAATGGTGGATTTGCTACCAGAAAGGGGTCCCAACCCAGACCCCAAGAGAGACTTCTTAGATCTTGTGCAAGAAAGAATTCAGGGGAAGTCCACAGAGTAAAGTGAAAGCAAGTTTATTAAGAAGGTAAACGGGCCAGGCGTGATGGCTCACGCCTGCAATCCCAGCATTTTGGGAGGCGGATCACCTGAGGTCGAGAGTTCGAGACCAGCCTGGCCAACATGGTGAAACCCCGTCTCTACTAAAAATACAAAAATTAGCTAGGTGTGGTAGCGGGCATATGTAATCCCAGCTACTAGGGAGGCTGAGGCAGGAGAATCACTTGAACCCGGGAGACAGAGGTTGCAGTGAGCTGAAATCGTGCCACTGCACTCCAGCCTGGGTGACAGAGCGAGACTCTGTCTCAAAAAAAAAAAAAAAAAAGAAGGTAAAGGAATAAAAGAATGGCTGCTCCATAGACAGAACAGCAGCATGGCCTGAATATACTTATGGTTATTTCCTAATTAAATGCTAAACAAGTGGTGGATTATTTCTGAGTTTTCCAAGAAAGGGGTAAGGAGTTCCAGAAATGAGGGTTTCTCCCCTTTTTAGAACATATAGGATAACTTCCAGCATTGTCATGGCATTTGTAAACTGTCATGGCTGTGATGGGAGTGATTTCAGCATGCTAACGAGCAGTGAGGACAACCAGAGTTTGCTTTAGTCCCATCCTGGTTCTGGTGGGCTTTGCCAGCTTCTTTAACATATTCTGTTTCATCAGCAGGGTCTTTGTGACCTGTATCTTGTGAAACTGGTCCCGCCAACCTCCTGTCTTACCCTGTGACTAAAAATGCCTAACCTGCTGGGAATGAAGCTCAGCAGATCTCATCCTCATTTTACCCAGCCCCTATTCAAGATGGAGTTGCTCTGGTTCTAAGATTTCTGACACATGTACAGGATATACATTTGTCAAATCGATAGCATATATAACACTAAAAGTGAATCCTAATGTAAGCTATGGATTTAGGTTGATAATGATATGTCAGCGTAGGTTCCTGTGTTGTAAGAAATGTACCACTGCTGTGTGGGATGTGGAAGTGGTGGAGGCTAAGTTGGAGGGCAAGAGGTATAAAGGAAATCTCTGTACTTTCTGCTCAATTCTGCTGCGAACCTAAAATTACTCTAAAAAAATAAAGTCTATTAAATTAAAAATGCTGTTGATTCTAGAACAACACAGGTTTGACTGTGAGGGTCCACTTATATGCTGAGATTTTTCAACAACAGTTACATCAGGCATGTGCCTGCCTCTACCACCTCCCCTTCCACCTCCTTCACCTCTTCTGCCTCTGCCGTCCCTGAGACAGCAAGACCAACCCTTCTCGTCCTCCTTCTCTATAGCCTACTCAATGTGAAGACAATGAGGATGAAGGCTTTTATGATGACCCACTTCCACTTAGTGAATACTAAATATGTTTTCTCTTCTCTGTGATTTCCTTAAGGACATTTTCTTTTATCCAGCTTATTTTATTGTAAGAATATAGTATTTAATATATGTAACATACAAAATATGTATTAAGCGACTGTTTATGTTATCAGTAAGGCTTCTGGTCAAGAGTAGACTGTTAGTAGTTACATATTGGGGGTGTCAAAAGTTATACAAAGGTTTTTGACTGTATGAGAGTTGGTTCCTGTAACCGCAGTGTTGTTCAAGGGTCAACTGCGTATATATAAATGAGTTATCTGCTATTTTCATTTAATAATACTATATACTATATGGCATTACATTTTATTTATTTATTTTGTGACAGAGTAAGCTGGAGTGCAGTGGAGCAATCCTGGCTCACTGCAACCTCTGCCTCTCAGGTTGAAACAATTCTCATGCCTCAGCCTCCCAAGTATCTGGGATTACAGGCATGCACCATCATGCCCAGCTAACTTTTTGTATTTTTACTAGAGATAGAGTTTCATCATGTTGGCCAGGCTGGCTTCAAACTCCTGGCCTCAAGTGATCCACCTGACTTGGCCTTTCAAAGTTCTGGGATTATAGGCGTGAGCCACCAGACCTGGTCTGATATATATTTTTTAACTTGTTTTTAAATGTTTTATATTGCAATTGACTGTCCTTATAAGCAGATTTATGACTATTTTCTAGTAAAAAAATCATAGAAATAAAATATTGGCTCAAAAGAAATGTTCATTTTTAAAACTCTTTTGATACTTATCATCTCTCATAAGGGTCTAGTGAACCTTTGAATCAACATTTGATTGAATGAATGAAAACTTGTAGCTTTTTGTGGGGAGGAAGGAAGTGAAGGGTCAGGCAGCCGGTTTTCACAGATGAGGGCAATTGATACTAGAGAGAAAAGGGAAGAGTGAAAATTCTTGGTTTTTGCAAACTACATCCTACCATCTCATCACTCAAAGAGATGTGACACCTCTCCAAAGGAAAAATTTCCAACGCTACTACGCAATTGCTGAATGCCTGTATTATAAACCTCTCCCCCACTGAGATGCACAGCCAGTAAGACTTGTAATTCTGTAACAGAGGATATATTGAAGAAGAAGGCAAGTATGTTTACCTCTGTTTGGCAGAAAATTAGACTAATGAATTTCAGATTTTCAGAATGAGGGTCTAATAAATTAGCAGGGGCTTGGTTATCTGTGAACCTATACAGAACAGTGGGAGGAGCTGGGATTTAGTCAGTTGGAGACCGGGCTCACTGGATTCGACTCAGCCACCCACTGTTTTCATATTCTTGGCCACTGGACTCTCCTGAGTCTCAGTAACATCTTCCATTCTAATTGGCTTGTGAGACACGTTGAATATGTGTGTCCAGTTCCTAGCACAGTGTCTGTCATAGTATATGCTCATTAAATACGTGATCTTTCCCCCTTTCATAATAGAATGCCCCAATAATAGAGACTAACTGAGGTGTCATGTTCTTTTTCACAGTAAACTCTATTGTAGTTCCCTACATATTAAAATCCTACTTCAGAACAGCCTGTCCAGAGATGACAATGGGCAGCCTTGTCAATCTCTTCCCCCACCTCTGCCACCAAACCTCTGTTGCTACTTCTACTACCTCCTCCCTGGCCCAAGCCGCCATTGCGAAGGGCGCTACAGACTTACCACTTCTTAGATGTCTCCCAGCACTATCATTCATCGAACCTTCTGCCAGCCAGTATTGCCAGAGGCCCCTACCTCCCCCTGGTACTCCCCCACCCCCATGCCCTCTAAAAATTGCTCCTTCTAGAAGCCTTGTTCCCTTGTTTCTGGGCTGGGACTGGATATCTTCTGGCACTCCCAGTTAGAGCTGGAGCAATTTCCTACATACATTAATCCACAAATAGTGGGGCGGTTGATCTCATCGATCTTTGAGTTCCTTTGTGATAAGCAAGTTGATACAGTAGGAAGAAATCTTGACCGCGAACTCAGGATGCCTGATTTCCGGTTCCCATCCTGCTACAATCTAGTTGGGGCCTTTGGCCTAGTCATTTCACTTCTCTGTGCCTCAGTTTCTCAATATGCAAAGAGGTCACACTAATAATCCTCCTGGTTGAGCATTCATCGTGTTCCAGCCCCTATGCTGTTCTTTTTATACACAATGGGGACAAAATAGTGGCATGTGTGCATTCACAGTCTCAACCCTAGGGCTTTCTGGAGATATAGAAATAGTAATGCATCAAAACCCTTAGCCCTTGGGGTAACCCAGCAAAGCCTCAACTATTTTTTCATGCAAGACCCAGGTTTCTTTGACATAACATGGTGTGGTGATGGCAGAAAGAAATAGTTCAGCTTTTACACATTACCCAGCATCATCTCATATAATCCTCATGACAAGTCTGTGAGGTTGGTATTGTTCTGTTATACATGTGAGGAGAATGAGGCCCAGTGAGATTAAATAAGATACAAGGTTACCTAGTTAGTAAATGTGATCTGATTTCAGAGCCGATTTCTAAATTACTATGCTTTCTGCCTTAGTGTACTATTCGTGATCATCTCTAAGCTTTCTTCCATCTTTATGATTTTAAACAGGCTTTTGTGGACTAGCCTTGGAAATTTTCTAGTGTCATTTTGATGACAGAGCATGTTTAGATGTGCCAACAATTGACTTTCAAATAAAAAGCTTTAAAAAGTTTTAGTTATTTATTTATTTATTTATTTAGAGATGGGGTCTCACACTGTCAACCAGGCTAGAGTACAATGGTACAATCATGGCTCACTGCAGCCTCCAAATCCTGGGCTCCAGAGATCCTCCTGCCTCAGCCTTCCAAGTAGCTGGAACTACAGGTGTGTGCCACCACATCTGGCTAATTTTTTAATTTACTTTTTTGTGGAGATGGAGTCTTGCTGTGTTGTCCAGACTGGTCTCAAATTCCCAACCCCAAGCAATCCTCCCACCTTGGCATCCTAAAATGTTGGGATTACAGGCATGAGCCACCTCATTTTGCAAAAAGCTTTTTCAATAATAATAATACTACAATCCCATTAAATATCACCTATGTGTGTATTTGGTGTAGAAAACAGCAAATCAAGTCTTTTGTCTTTTTTTTTTAAAGACAGGGTCTTGCTCTGTCACCCAGGCTGGAGTGCAGTGGTGCGTTCTCAGCTCACTGCAACCTCCCCTTCCCAGGCCCAAGAAATCCTCTTGACTCAGCCGCCTGAGTAGCTAGGACCACAGGTGTATGTCACCATGCCTGACTAATTTTTAAATTTTTTGTAGAGATGGGGTCTCAATATATTACTCAGGCTAGTCTTGAACTACTGGACTCAAGCAATTCTCCCACCTCTGCCTCCCAGAGTGCTGAGATTACAGGTGTGAGCCACTGCACCTAGCCTGTCTTTATCATTTTAGCTACACTCTCAGCCTCAGCTCTGGTCTCCTGCCCTGTTCACTTCCCACTCTCAACAGCATTCAGTCACTCAGCCACTCTGACCTCACTATGTCACATCACCCTCCCTGCAAGCCCAGTCACTGCATAGATGTTATCAATCATCCAATTTAGTAGTTCTTCTTTAAAAATCCCTCAAAACTGTACTACCACTCCTCAGGCAGGCTAATCTACCTCACACATCCCCCGCCAGTAGCAGCCTCTTAAGTCCTGCTCTCTCTTTCCAGCTAGCCAGAGTCTGATTCAGTCACATTACACAGGACAGCAAGAACCAGGTCAGGAGCAAGGAACAGGTTTCCAGGGACCTGAAGTCCTAGCAACCCCCATAAATGTGAAGAGAGACATTAGGCTGTACACAGGTTTTTGACTGTATGAGGGTTGGTTCCTCCTTGCAAAAGCCACAAAGTCCGGGATGCCAATGATGCAAGCAACCTTCTCACCTTTACCATGGACAAAAGGAGTTTTTCAGGGACATTGAAACTGCAGGACAGCTTCAGAAACTGAGAAAAAGATGCCATGCCCTTTCCAGAGTGCAGAGAGAAATGTGTTGGGAGGGTCGAGTCACTCTCTTCTAAGTCTGATATTATTAGAGAAGGTAGCTAGGCAGACACGAGTAGGGCAGGAGAGGGCTTCCCCTCCAGGAATGTCAGACAACCATCACATGATGGTCAGGTGGTTATCAAACTGTCTCTCTAAAATGATAATTCATTGCAGCTGGTGCCAGAAAAGGGGGATGTCTCCCAATAGATAGGAAACACCTAAGGCTGGTCAGTATCTTCCCAATAAGATCTCAGGAGTTGAGTGAGCAGGCTCATGTATGTGCACTTAGAGGCAAAATGGCAGAGTTTAACTGTCATATGACCTTCCTCTAGGAATACTCGATTGTTAAGGGGTAAATACCTCAAATTAGCATGCACACAACTTCAGTAAACACACCGTGCCTGCAGCCCCTTCCAAGTGCTGGCAGGCCACTGCACATGTGAACAGCTCACCCCAAGGAGAAATCAAGGGAGGAGAGATGCAAACCCTGGAAGCATGCCAATGATAAAACTCCAAGTCAAGGGTCAGACAGGGCACTTGTATCTCTCAAGTCACCTGTTTGGCCTTCTTCCCAGTGTACTTTACTTCCTTTTGTTCTGCTCTGAAACTTTTTAATAAACTTTTACCTGTGCTCTAAAACTTGCCTTGGCCTCTCACTGTGCCTTATGCACCTCCACTGAATTTTTTCCTCCAAGGAGGCATCAAGTTGCTGCAGACCGCTACAGATTCACGGCTGCTAACAAAATCACTGCTGACCAACTCATCTCAGGATAGAAGTCAGAGTAGCTCTGTTTGGCTGGCTTATTCACCCAGCACAGATCTGGGGCAAAGAAAGGCACTGAGAACTGTGGGCAAGGGAATCTGAGGACTTTGTTATCCCTTAAATTCTAGACTCTGAGAAGTCCAGCCCTCTTTTTTTTTAAATTTTTATTTATTTATTTATTTATTTTTAATTTTTGAAAGAAAGAAAAAACGAAAGAAAGAGCGAAAGAAAAAAAAAGAATGTAAGAGAGAAAGAAAGAGGAAGAGAAAGAGGGAGAGAGAACGGGACTCTTTTTCCATTGCCCAGGCCAGAATGCAGTCCAAAAATGGGTATTAAAAACCTCTTCTATGCCAATAATTGTGCCCAACAATGGAGACAGGAAGGAATAAGGGATGAAAATAACAAACAAGCAGCCAACCAATGTTTTATTTAAACCTGTGAAATGCTATGCAATTGCAGCAAGCACTACACATAGAAAGGAACAACCAGTATCAGCCATTCCAGGAGCATACCAAAAGGTAAAGAGCATCACCATAATGGAGACTCTGCATCAACTAGTGGGCAGGACAGCCAGCTAGCATTAAATGGCAGTATCAAACTCACATATATCAATATTAATCCTAAATTTAAATGGACTAAATGCCCCAATCAAAAGACACAGACAGGCAGATTGGTTAAAAAGCTAAAATCCATCGGTATGCTGTATCTAGACCCATCTCACATGCTAAGATGCACGAAGACTCAAGGCAGAGGGATGGAGGAAGACATACCAACAAAATAGAGACCAAAAAAAAAAAAAAAAAAAAACAGAAGCTGCAATTTTCGTCTCTGATAAAACAGACTTTGAAGCAACAAAGACCATAAGAAACGAAGAGAGACATTACATGATGGTGAAAGGATCAATGCAACAAGAAGAGCTAACAATCCTAGATATATACGCACCCAATACAGGAACACCCAGATACATAAGGCAGGTTCTTAATGACTTACAAAGAGACTTAGACTCGCACACAAAATAGTGGGAGACTTTAACATTATACTGCCAATATTAGACAGATCAACGAGATGGAAAACTGACGAGGATACCCAGGACTTGAACTCAGACCTGGAACAAGTAAACTTAACAAGTATTTACAGAGCTCTCCACCCCAAATCCACGAAACATAAATTTTTCTCAGTATCACATTACATCTATTTTAAAAGTCCATCCCTCTTTTATGTTTTGACTTGAGCTCTGTTAGATTCCTTACTGCATGCCTTTTAATCCCTGTCCTATTCCCAGAGAGTGACCTTGAGTGACCCTTAGTTCCTCACTAACAAAAGATCCAGCCAAACCAATGAGTAGTAAACTGCTCTGAAGAGTCCTTTACCTCTCAGCCCCAGAACCAGTGCTACAGCTCTTGTGGGCAGTAGGTTTGTGGAGGATGGATCCCCAAACAGCTGTAGGGCAACCACAGCCTATTAGCAGACTGCCTAGCATGTAGAAAATTTGTTGAATTAAATTACTAAGAGAAGGCAGGCAGAAGGATGACATTGAAAATACCCCGGAGCTTATGTTCCCATGAGGTGCTGCCACTGCAGGCTTCCAGAAAACAGCAGCAGCCAACACCTCAGCCTCATAATCAGAAAAGAAAATAAGATGTTGAGCAGACCTGGAGGTCACAAAACAAAGCTACATACAAGTCCTTTAAACTACAGACTTGTGAGTCACAAACAAGCCTTTGCAGACATAAAGTAGGTATTTTCAGGCACGTCCCCCAGTCATAGAGTCTCAGAGCTGACAAGCTCATGGCAAGGAGGTAGCCAGTCTGCATCCCCTATGCTTAATAGCCAATGTTGCTGACCAAGCACAAGGCTTTTCCAGTGAACCCAGAAGCAGCTTCAGAATCCCTCTCAACACAGTGCTCCAGAAAGCTACTACATGTCAAAAGGTTGGCATTTAAGATGAAACTTACTTGCCATGTGAGGAGGCTAAAGCAATTCCATCTTGGATGCTAATCCACTATGTTGACTTCTGATTAACCCCAGTTCCGGGAAACCTCCTGAGATTTCTATTTTTATGTACTTACTGTAATTCTGCCCTTAAGTCAAAACAACCTTGATGTTTTCTTAAACACATGCTTACCATAAACCCTGTCCTTAAGCAAATTCTCTATGGTATATAAACCTTGGGTTTGGTGGGTAAAAGTGCAGGGATCCACCATCTCACCTCGTGCCTGCCCAAGACAAGGCTTCTGTTTATAAATTCCTACCAAATGTTTCTTTCTGAGAATCTGAATTTGTCAGCTTCTTTCTTCAGCCTCTCAGCTTCCGTGGCCTTTGGGAGCAGGTTTGCATAGAACTGTTTATGCAGAACACCATGCTTGATGTAACATGCCTCCCTCATTTCAAAGGTAAGGAGACAGAGACTCAAAGAAGTTTACTGAATTTACCATGCCACACAGTTATTTAGTAAAAGAACTCAAAATGTAACTTAGATCTTTGGACTCTTTACCCCCTGCTTTTTCTAGTAAACTATCTCTGAACCCTGAAATGTCCATTTTCAATAATGTCATCTTGGAGGCTTAAGAGCCTCCCCAGCATTTATGATGCATGTGATGCCTTACGGAAGGCTATCTAGCATCTACCCCAAAATAGAGGAAATGGAAGCCCACAATAACTCACTATTCATGAACATATTTAACATCAGGGATAACTACTGCAGGTGACATAAAAAACTTTGGCATAATTCTCTTTTTGTCGCTATTTCCTGTCTTTTGCCTCTCTCATAATTTCTCTAGGAGTTTGGCAACTGAACCCAAATGACCATATAAATGGTAAATGACTAGGAGAGAGAAATGCTGAAGCAAAACAGTAAGCTTTTTGACATTTTTATGAAACATTTTTGTTTGCTTGAGTTTTTGGCTTTGTAACAAGAGCATCTTTGTATTTTGCTGTCTTTGATTGTTCACCTTTTCATAAAGAAAAAGCAATCTTAGTAAATCTTGTGTCTGTGTCGAACTCACAGATTAAATTTTTACTGTGCTGATATACTATATTGCTAGAAGAAGATAATTATGTGATGAAATTAAGACATTCTGCAATTATATCTTGTAATATCATTAATTTCCAGATACACACAAATTATATCTACCTCAAGAAGAATAGCAATTTCCTTTGTTTCTCTCACAAAAGCACATAATAAGAATCTTACTCCTGCAATTATTTTAGACAAATTTTTTAATTTGTTACTGTAGACCTCTAAGTGCAGTAATGATACATTATCTCACATTTCAAGTTTACTTTTATCATTGTATTGCAAATGATCTTTTAGATGGAAAATGCTGTTTTCTTTTTGAGAAAGCATTGACACTTATTGTCATATCTCTCTAATTTCTTCATAATCTTAGGAGAAAAGTCATTAATGGTAATGAATGAATGGATTGAAAAGATTATGCCATAGATAGCTTGACCCCATCTATGTCAACACAAGAACTGTTTCATGTAAGACATAAAGAGAAAATTAGCCAGGCATGGTGGCTCATGCCTGTAATCCTAGAACTTTGGGAGGCCAAGGCAGGTGGATCACTTGAAGTCAGGAGTTTGAGAACAGCCTGGCCAACATGGTGAAACCCTGTTTCTACTAAAAATACAAAAATTAGCTGGGCGTGGTGGTATGTGCCTATAATCCCAGGTACTCAGGAGGCTGAGGTGGGAGAATCACTCAGACTTGGGAGGCAGACGTTGCAGTAAGCTGAGATCGTGTCACTGCACTCCAGGCTGGGCAACAAAGCAAGACTCTATCTCAAAAAAAAAAAAAAAAGAAGAAGCAAAATTAATGGTACAGAACAAAAAGACTAAAGAAGGCTACTTGTAAGGAGCTTATAACATTATTCCAATTTGTATTAGAATTTTGTATTCACAACACATCAAAAATATCATTGAGCACTTATTTTATGAAAAACACTATGTTGAAGAACACAGATGTCATTGAACCCTCTAATAACTCATCATCTAGCTGGGGAGTAAAGAATAAAAGAAAACAGGAAAGAATGGTGATGACATGAAGAGTTGCATTGTAATACCAGGCCAATGACCACATGAATCTTAAGGAAAGGCATTCCATGAGCTCAGAGAGGAAAGAGCTAACAAGCCTACGAAGTTTCTGGGCAGAAAAGACACAAACTAAAGTAAATATAAGAGGAAAGACCCCATGGCCATGGGGAGAAGTTGAACTTGAAAAGTAAGCATTCTGCATGGTTCCATCTCTCATTTTATTCGAATCTTTTCACACCTCACTGAGACTTGCCTTGTTTGGCCTCATTCCATTTCTTGATTCTGTTGCCTCTTTGCAAAATCACTAACACTCATGGTTTCAATTACCCTATCTCTTAGGTATACTCTTAAATCTGAGCCTCCAGCAAATGTGGCTTCCACTTCGACCTTGAATCCTGCCATGCCTCCTGTCTGAACTGACGCTCTTCTTTCTAACCTAGTATGAACAAATCTTTTCAATCCATGCCAACCAGTTAGATGCCAGCTCCAGGGAACTTTCTCTTGATCCCTCAGTTGAAAGTCAAACAACTTTTCCTTAAAGTCCTGTAGGACCTTTTCTTACCTCTACCATGAACAATCCTTTTCATTTGCTAAAACTCTGAACCATGGTTCCTTGCCATCATACTTCCTTCTGTAGGTATTTATGCATTTTTGTCCATTCTCTGAGAACCAGCTCTGTCACCAGCAGAAGTGGGCCCAGAAGCCTTAATTGTGCTGCATAATATCAAACTCTTGATCATAGATGACTGGGCCATGGGTGGACATCTGCCTCAGTTAGGCAATGCCAGTTTTCTCTCTCAGCAATCAGAATCATGACCTGGAAAGGCAAATGAGTTTCTGTTGGTTCTCGAACGTAAAAGATACTTAGAATCAAAGAACACTATCAAGACTGGAAAGACAACCCACAGTATGAAAGCAAATAGCTTCGAACCATGTATCTTAAAAAGGCCCAGTATGCAAAATATACAAGGAACTATTATAACTCAACAACAAAAGACAAACAATTCAAGTAAGAAATAGACAAAGGGAGGGACCTGGCAAGATGGCCGAATAGGAAGAGCTCTGGTCTGCAGCTCCAAGCGAGATCAACACAGAAGATGGGTGATTTCTACATTTCCAACTGAGGTACCCAATTCATCTCACTGGGACTGGTTAGACAGTGGATACAGCCCACGAAGGGTGAGGTAGCAGGGTGGGGTGTTGCCTCACCTGGGAAGCACAAGAGGTCAGGGAACTCCTTCCCCTAGCCAAGGGAAGCTGCAAGGGACTGTGCTGTGGGGAACAGTGCACCCCAGCCCAGATACGACACTTTTCCCGTGGTCTTCACAACCCACAGACCAGGAGATTCCCTTGGGTGCCTATGCCACCAGGGCCCTGGGTTTCAAGCACAAAACTGGGCGGCCACTTGGGCAGACACCAAGCTAGCTGCAGGAATTTTTTTCATATGCCAGTGGTGCCTGGAATGCCACGGAGACAGAACCATTCACTCCCCTGGAAAGGAGGCTGCAGCCAGGGAGTCAAGTGGCCTAGCTAAGTGGATCCCACCCCCACAGAGCCCAGCAAGCTAAGATCCACCAGCTTGAAATTCTTGCTGCCAGCACAGCAGTCTGAAGTCGACCTGGGACACTGGAGCTTGGTGGGGGGAGGGGCATCCGCCATTGCCGAGGCTTGAGTAAGCGGTTTTCCCCTAGCAGCATAAACAAAGCACCGGGAAGTCCCAACCCGGCAGAGTCCTCTGCAGCTCAGCAAAACTGCTGTAGCCAGATTGCCTCTCTAGATTCCTCCTCTCTGGGCAGGGCATCTCTGAAAAACAGGCAGCAGCCCCAGTTAGGGCTTATAGGTAAAACTCCCATCTCCCTGGGACAGAGCATCTGGGGAAGGGGCAGCTGTGAGCATAGCTTCAGCAGACTTAAATGTCCCTGCCTGCTGGCTCTGTGCAGCAGATCTTCCAACACAGAATTCAAGCTCTGCTAAGGGTAAGACTGCCTTCTTAAGTGAATCCCTGACCATGTGTCTCCTAAATGGAAGACAGATCCCAGCAGGGGCCAACAGACACCTCATACAGGAGAGCTCTGGCTGGCATCTGGCCAGTGCCCCTCTGGGATGAAGCTTCCAGAGGAAGGAATAGGCAGCAATCATTGAAGTTCTGAAGCCTCTGCTGGTGATACCCAGGCAAACAGGGTCTTGAGTGGACCTCCAGCAAACTCCAGCACACCTGCAGCAGAGGGGCCTGTTAGAAGGAAAACTAACAAACAGAAAAGAATAGCATCAACATCAACAAAAAGGACATCCACTCAGAAACCCCATCTGAAGGTCACCAACATCAAAGACTGAAGGTAGATAAATCCGTGAAGGTGAGGAGAAACCAGTACAAAAAGGCTGAAAATTTCAAAAACCAGAATGCCTCTTCTCCTTTAAAGGATCACAACTCCTTGCCAGCAAGGAAACAAAACTGGATGGAAAATGAGTTTGACGAGTTGACAGAAGTAGACTTCAGAAGGTCGATAATAACAAACTCTTCTGAGCAAAAGGAGCATCTTCTAACCCGATGCTAGGAAGCTAAGAACATTGAAAAAAGGTTAGAGGAATTGCGAATTAGAATAACAAGTTTAGAGAAAAACGTAAATGGAGCTGATGGAGCTAAAAAACACAGCACGAGAACTTTGTGAAACATACACAAGTTCATCATCACTGGTCAAATGTAAATCAAAACCACAATGAGATACCATCTCACATCAGTTAGTATGATCATTAACAAGTCAGGAAGCAACAGATGCTGGAGAGGATGTGGAGAAATAGGAATGCTTTTACACTGTTGGCGGGAGTGTAAATTAGTTCAACTGTTGTGGAAGACAGTGTGGTGATTCCTCAAGGAATTAGAACCAGAAATACCATTTGACCCAGCAATCCTATTCCTGGTTATATACCCAAGGGATTACAAATCATTCTTACTATAAAGACACATGCACACATAGGTTTATTGCAGCACTGTTCACAATAGCAAAGACTTGAAAACAACCCAAATACCCATCAGTGATAGACTGATTAAAGAAAATGTGTTACGTATACACCATGGAATACTATGCAGCCATAAAAAAGGGATGAGTTCATGTCCTTTGCAGAGACACGGATGAATCTGGAAACCACCATTCTCAGCAAACTAACACAGGAACAGAAAACTGAACACTGTATTTTCTCACTCATAATTGGGAGTTGAACAATGAGAACACATGGACATTGGGAGGGAAACATCACACACTGGGGCCTGTCAGAGGGGGACTAGGGAAGGAATAACATTAGGAGAAACACCTAATGTAGATGATGGGTTGACGGATGCAGCAAACCACTAAGGCATGTGTATACCTATGTAACAAACCTGTACATTCTGCACATGTACCCCAGAACTTAAAGTATAATTTTTTAAAAAAAAGAAAAAGAAATAGACAAAGGATTTGATTAGACATTTTCCCAAAGAAGATATACAAATACATGAAAAGATGCTCAACATCATTAGTCATCAGGTAAATGCAAATCAAAACCACAATGAGATACTATTTCACGATCACTAGAATGGCCATAATATAACAAAAAAGAAAATAATAATTGTTGCAGAAATGGTAGATAAATTAATACCTTCCTATGTTGCCAATGGCAATGTAAAATGGTGCACTACTGTGGAAACAGTTTTGTAGTTCTTCAAGTTAAACATAGAATTACTATATAATCCTGCAATTCTACTCCTTGATACATACCCAAAAGAATTGAAAACAGATGTTTAAACAAACATGTACATGATTCATAGCAACATCATTTATAATAGCCAAAATTATAACCAATACAAATGTCCATCAGTGGAAAAATAAACAAAATATGGTATAGCCATGGGATGGAAAATTATTCAGCATTAAAGAGGAATAAAGTGCTGATACACACTATAATATGGATGAACATCAAAAAGATTATGTGAAGTGGAAGAAGCCAGACACAAAAGGCCACATATTATATAGTACCATTTACATAAAATATCCAAACTAGACAAATCTGTAGAGACAGAAAGTAGATTTCTGGTTGCCAGGGGCTGAGAAGAGCAGGGAAAGGGTAATTACTGTTATTTAATAGTTACGAGGTTTCTGATTTGGGTGAAAACAAAGTTCTGGAACTAGATAATGGTGATACTTGTACGATATTGTGAATGTACTTAATACCTCTAAATTTTAGGGCTCCACCTCTTCCGCAGACTTCTGCCTGGACATCCAGGCATTGCCGTACATATTCTGACATCTAAGTGGAGGTTACCAAACTGTAATTTTGTTTGTGTGTGTGTATGTGTGGTTTTAAGGAGTGGAAACTTTAATAGGCAAGATAGAAAAAAGAAGACAGAAGGGAGATGCTCCTCCATACAGAGACAGAGGGAGGAGGACTCCAAAGCCGAAAGAGGAAAGCCAGGTGGGGTGGAAACCAACCAGGTATATGTAGAGGCTGCGGAAGGCAGTGTCTGATTTGCATAGGGCTCAGGGGATTGGTTAGAACAGGCATATCATTCATGTAGTCAGCAAAAAAGCTGGCCCTCCCACCCTAGCCTTTTAATATGCAAATACAGGGTGTCATGATGTTCTACACAAGTGGGGATATGTGGGGGTGGCCATGTTGCCAGGCATATTTGGGGAAAGGGCAAGAAGGCAGTGGGAATAGCCATGTTTGAGTGGACCCATGTTTGAGTGGACCCAGGCAGGCATTTTACATATCAAACCCAAACCTCAATTCTTGATTTAGGTGCACCTGCAGGCTCAACATCACATGGAAGCTGTCAAGTCTTGGGGCTTGCACTTTGCAAAGCCATGGCCTGAGCTGTACCTTAGCCCCTTTTAGCCATGGCTGAGCTGAAGCAACTGGGATTCAGGGCATCAATTCCCAAGGCTGCACACAGCAGGGGGGTACTGCACCCAGCCCAGGAAACCATTTTTCCCTCCTAGGCCTCTGGGCCAGTGATAGGAGGGGCTGCCTCGAAGGTGTCTGACATGCCCTGGAGACATTGTCACAATTGTCTTGGCAATTAGCATTTGGCTCCTCATAACTTATGCAGATTTCTGCTGTCAGCTTGAATTTCTCTCCAGAAAATGAGTTTTCCTTTTCTATTGCATCATGGGGCTGCAATTCTTTCAAACCTTTATGTTCTGCTTCCTCTTGAATGCTTTGCTGTTTAGAAATTTCTTCTGCCAGATACCCTAAATCATCTCTTTTAAGTTCAAAATTCCACAAATCTCTAGGGCAGGGGCAAATGCTGCCAGTCTGTTTGCATAGCAAGAGTGACCTTACTCCAGTTCCCAACAACTTCCACATCTCCATTTGAAACCACCTTAGCCTGGACTTTATTGTTGATATCACTAACAGCATTTTGGTCAAACCCAGTCAATAAATCTCTAGTAAGTTCCAAACTTTCCCACATTTTCCTGTCTTCTGAGCCTTCTAAATCTCTAGAAGTTCTAAACTTTCCCATATTTTCCTGTTTTCTTTTGAGTCCTCTAAACTGTTCCAACATCTGCCTGTTACCCAGTTCCAAAATCACTTCTACATTTTCAGGTATTATTACAGCAGCACCCCACTACCCAGTATGAATTTACTGTATTAGTCTGTTCTCATGCTGCTAATAAAGACATATCCAAGACTGGGTAATTTATAAAGGAAAGAGGTTTAATTGACTTACAGTTCCACATGGCTGGGGAAGTCTCACAATTATGATAGAAGGCAAAGGAGAAGCAAAGGCATGTCATACATGGTGGCAGACAAGAGCTATGCTATGTTTTTTTATCATGAAGAATTTTAATTTTTTTTCTCTTTTTTTTTTCAACAGAGACGGCAGATGGCTATGTTGCCCAGGCTAGTCTTGAACTCCTCAGCTCAAGCAGTCCTCTGCCTCAGCCTCTCAAAGTGTTAGGATTACAGATGTGAGCCACTGTGTCTGGCCACAACAATTTTTTAAAAGACATTTAAAGGGTATTTTGAGAGGCCCCAGCTAAATTGGGGTTTCAGTACCAGAGCAGCTAGCAACTCTGCCCTAATGAGATGTGAGTGTTTATAATGTGTCTTCATGGGATACTTTTTTTATCTGACAGAACACCTAATTCCTAGTTGTCTGACCTGCAAACAGGGGGATCCTCACACAGGAAACTTGTTTATGCTGGCAAGACTCTCTCATGGCTCTTACCAGAGCTGTGTCCAGTTTATGCCTGCCTGACCCTCTCTCTGAACCTGGGAGCCCGACCTTGTATTCTATCCCTGAGCCTTGAGAAAACTGGCCTGGGGCACCCCTGGTTCTTCAGATGGAAGGCAACAATTCACTATACCACTACAATAGGAAATAAGGTCAAGGATTTATACATGCTGATCCTACGCAGGTAGGGTATAATGAGTTGGGAGGACAGTCCTTGGTCCCCAGGGTCCCATGAGGCAGGAATAAAAAGGAAAGAGAGAGAAGCACAGAACAACTAGCAATGTATGTAAGGGAATAAGGTGAGGATCACCTTAAGTTTGCATGCAAATGCCTGAATGGTCTTTTTAAGGAAGCAGCAGTAAAACAAGGAGCCCAGGCTTCTAGGCAGGAGAGATGCCTCTAAGTTCTTGTCTCTGGCCACCCACTTAAGCCATTTGGATGTGGTGGAGAACTGGAAGCTGTATCAATGGTACTGAGCCCTCCTTCTGGTAAAATAAGGGTAAACATATTCAAAATGGACGCTGAGGCAACATAAAATTGTAAGAATTCACTACAGACAGCTTGGGCGGCTTTTTCCATCACATTCATGGGAACTCAGAACAGCCAATTCACAAAGAATTAATGATGAAGCAATTGAGCAGAGAGAAATATGAAGCCTGAGAACAGGGAAAAAAGGCTGCCCTGGTTTCTCCTATCACTCAAGATCTGGGCTTAGCCCTCATGAGGCTCAAATGCATTCTGAGCCTTAGATTTCTACACTCATATTAAATTCCCTCTTTGCAATTCACTTGGAGTGGGTTTCTGTTACAGCCCCCAAAGATCCCTAAGATTCTCTGCTTTAGCTTCTTAAGGGATGGTGTATAGGATAATTCTCCATTTTTGTTCATAGGACCCACCTAGTCTAGTATCCAATATTTAGCTGGCACACAGGATCATGCATTTTAAAAAGAAAAACAGAAAAACAGGTTCAAACCAAGACAGGCGAAAAAACTTTTTGACCTAAGTAAAAACAGACCTAATGGAAGAATTTCCTCCCATCTCTCATAATAATTTAAATCAGGTTGCTTGGTAACCATCTTCCTTAAAATGGTACATTTTTTTTTTGAAAAAAATAGTGTTTTTATAAGAAGCTGTGGATTTCCAAGCCAGGTTTTATAACCTCACGCAGGCCCATATATGTCTTTTTTTCCAGGCCAAATTCCAACTGGTTTGCAGAGGGATATGCGTGCTGAAAAGCAAGACTGAGCATCGAGGGTCAGGTCAAGAGAGGAGGCAGAGTTTCCGTGTAACAGTAATATCAAAAGACTGTCCTAAAATGAAAAAAAAAGACCTCAGTTCTGTTGGTGTATATTTGCTCTCTTGGAAAGAACCATTATTAGATAATATTGGCAAAGGCTGTCATGCCAATGACTACACGGTGTGGTTTCCCATTGAGTCACAGGAAGTGATGTCCGAGGAAGGTAAAGAGGAACTCAATCATTTGGATTTAATATAAAACTCTAAAGCCGTGAACAAAATGCAACTTTGGAGATGGAATCATTTAAAAACTATTTTCATTTAATGCAATTTGTGTATCCATTCACTATTACATATAATAATAATCCTCATTACTTAATATTATATTATTACTACATTGATTTGGTACTTGTTAGTTTTTACTGACCATCTCCAAGAAAAAGAATGCCTTGAATCAAAGAATGAAACAGTATTAGGGTTTGTTAAAAAAAAAAACAAAAAAAAAAACACTATATCCACACCAATTTTTTGTTGCCCTCAGGGCAAAAAGTACATCTCCTTGCATTGTTTCTGGGTTATGGCATCTTTCTCTGCTTGCTGTAGGACACAGGCAGATACTAGAAGGGAAAACACTCCATCTCAAACATCCTAAGTCAGGGAAGTCAAAAAGTCAAGTAGGCAGTGCTCAATTGGAGTAATTAGCAGAATAGTCTGTCTAATGTCGAAGTGCCAGCAGGTAACCAAAGCCGCATCTTGATTATTGCACTGTTTCAATGCACTCATAACATAATATTCCACTACAACTACAGAGCCCCTGGCATTTTCTAAGTCTGCTTTCCCCTAAGATTCTTATTCAGTCATTTTCCCTGGGGTTAAGATGGCTGGACAATATCTTGTTGGAAAGAAATATGAATTTCAATAAGACCATAAAGGAACATGTTTGAGGGGCTCAGCTGTGCTTGAGTTGTCAGTTAATAATTTATAAAACTCCTCTTTCTGCTTGAAATCTCCCTAATTGAATCACAAGAATGGACATGTCATAGGAGCTGACAGGCATCATTCTGAATGGCCCATTCCTGATCCCAGTGTCCAACTGAGGTGTATTTTTCCTTTCATGTCATCACAATTGTGTGTGTGTGTGTTCTGAGAGTGAGAAATGAGGTCGACTGCAAGGTAAACTTATAGCAGGAAGCCCCAGCTCAGGAGCCACCATAGTCAGGGGGGCTCGGGACGGCCCTTCCCCAGGCCACCGCACCTCACTCTGACAGAAAGTAGTGGCAGCAGTGGACTCTGCAGATGGACAGGAACCTTAATAATGGCCCAGTAACCCAAGAGTCACTTTCAGGAGCTATTGCAGCCTGGTCTAGAGCTCACAGACCAGCCCTTCAGACGTGATTTTGCAACAACCACGTCTGTTGAGAATAAACCTGGATACTTTGGAGGGTGTTTAAAGCCTTACATATAGCTTACCATTAGTAGTCACATTACAGATGTCAAAAGTTTGCCATATCTCATGAATTCCTTTGCATATACACTATATTACTCAAGATTCAAAACCATTTTTCCCATAACTGACAACAAGCCATTTCTAATTAGTTGGAAGAGATGTACCTAGGGGATGAGAGTGGCAATCTCAGCTCTGCCCCTGTGTGACCACAGTCATGTCAACCTCTCTGGGCCTCTAGTTCCTTATGTGTAAAATGAAAAACGTATATCATGCAATCTTTAGGTTCCTTTTCAGCTCAAAAGTCAATACGAAGGGAGACTTAAAGTCACTAATAGTTCAGCACTGTCATCAAAGTTATACTCAGGTTAGGTTCTTCAATTCAACAATTTACAGCACATTTTCATTTCTGTCGGAACCCAGCTCAACTTAGAATTTAATGTCATTACTTTAATGGGTCATTCAAGTTGTGACATTCTACAAACATTTATTCGGCATCCACTGTGAACTGGGTCCTGTGCTATGAGTTGGAGATAAATGAAGAATGAGGCATGACCCCTCCCTCAGAGAACCCACAGCCTAGTGTGAAATAAAGCAGGACCAGCCGGCAATTGCAGTACATTGTGATGGGGGTCAACAGTCATGCTGTGGGGACACATGTGAGGGTTTGAAGGGTCAAATCACAACATCTGAGGGCAGACCTGACAGAAAGGAAGTGAGCCAGACAAGAGGGAGACAGAGATAGTACGTGCACATGCCCAGGCAGCTTGGGGGCCGTAAGCAGGCTGAAGCCCAGGAATTGAGAAGAGGACTGGAAAGTGATAAGGCTGAAAAGCTCTGGAAGAGTTACTATTTAATACAGTGAGTCAGAAATCACAAAATGCAAATTAAAACCACTATGACATATCATTCTACAGTCAACACTGCAGGAACAACTTTTAAGTGTGACCATACCAAGTATTGTCAAATCTTCTGTATGTCATGTGTGGTGAGAATATAAACTGGTACAATCATTTTGTAAAACAGTTTTGACATAATCTCCTTTGACCCAGCAATTCTGGTCCATTGTTCACAGCATTGTTTTTAATATCCAGAGCCAGAAAACAACTCAAATGTCCTTTAATAGTAGGATAGATATGTGCAGTGTGGTATAGTCATATAATGATTACCATGTAGGAATAAAATAAATCAGCAGTAACCACGTACAACAATAGGATTATAGACCTTAAGCTTAATGTTGAGGAAGAAAAAGACACAAAATACATACAGTAACATTCCATTTACATAAAATTGAAAAATGGGAAATTAAACTTTACTTTTTAAGGATGCATAATAAAAATGGAAAATACATTTTTAAAAATAATATTATGATAAAGGACGGGATAAGTTTACTTCTAGGGGAGAAAAGGGGCCTGTGCTTTGGAAAGGGCAGATTGTGAGTCCTGGGGTGTAACAGTGGTCTATCCACTTAGCTGATTTAAGGGAGAGTTTTCTTCTTCTCAGTGCACATTGTATTGCACAATAAAAATCTTAAATAAGGAAGAAAACATTAGAATCAGAAAAAAGAGGCAGTTGTAATTCATGGATACAGAGAATAGAATAATGGTTACTAGGGGCTGGGAAAAATAATCAGGAAAAAAGAGGGGGATGGTTAATAGGTATAAAAATACAGTTAGAGAGAAGGAATAAGATCTAGTGTCCAGTAACACAATAGAGCAACTATAGTTAACAATAATTTATTATATATTTCAAAATAACTAGAAGAGTGGAACTGGAATGTTCCAAACACAAAGGAATGATAAATGCTTGAGGTGATGGATGCCCCAGTTACCCTGATTTGATCCATATACACTGTATACTCCTATCAGAATATCACATGTACCCCATAAATATTTACAAATAAAAAATTTCTTGAAAAACAAACGAATGACTATAAAAAACAATTTTTTTAAAAAAGAAAGAGGCAGAGAAGAAAGGAAAGAAAGAGGGGAGAGAGGATTAATATGTATACTTGGTAGCCCTGATTATATTTGGGCTATGGCAAGAACGTCATGGCCAAAAGATGTTTGGTTGTGTCCATGTGAAGAATGGCTCATTCTCTCACCCTCCAGTTCTAAGTATGAAGTGGGGTCTCTCTGCTTGAAGACTAGCTAAGGAAGGAGGAATAATGGCAGATAGAGACAGCCTCTTGCTCTATCACTTTTACCTTCAGGGCTCCCTTCCCTTCTCCTGGGAACCCCATTTCTGTTTCTGTGTCCCCTCACCACCCTGCTGTGGGAGTGCAAGGGTCTGGGGACTGGAGCCAGGAGGAAATTCTCAATCTTTGCACTCAGTTTTCCAGCATCTGAGGTAGCCCAACCATGGGGCCCAATAACGCTTACTCATATTTTCCACTTCTGCTGTATTGTTGAAAGCCATTTCATGTATTTTCTCATTTGATGCCTCAAAGAGCCTCCAGATGTGGGTAGAGCAGGTATTGTTGATATTCATGGAAAATTGGAGTCACAAAGAAGTCATTCAGGGTCACTCAGCTTGGACAAGAATGAAGGCCCCCGATTCTGAATCTACTTCAACAAGCCTTCCTACAAGCCCCACATATCACCAGAGCATAGCATCCACAACCCACACCCCAAGTTTAAGTGGCTTGTACATTTGAGAGGGCCATTGAAAGCCCAGAGATACTATGGAAGAAGTTGTGTTAACCACATATGAAAGCACTAGGTGACACGAAGATGGCATTCATATCAAATTCTGATCTCCCTAACTTTCCAGTGGAGTCTAAATGTCTCTGCAGAGCTTGCTTTCCCTACTATGAAATATGCATACTTTCTTCATTTCACAAAGCACAGAAGAAACAAAGGATTCTATGACTCACCAAAGGTTTTAGCCCTTCATTGCTTTATCTCAGAGAAAAGAGGAGAAAGTGAGAGCTTCTCCTGTGTTTCAAAGATCTAATTTTTGGTGTGAAAGAATAAGTGGCTCAGAGCTGACCCCTTTGAAGCATGTGGTGAAGAATGAAAAAGAAATGGACAAGTGAAAAATCAATACTTCTTCACTATTATCTATCAGTCCAGGGAAATCAATCCCAAATGTATATTTCTTTTGCTGCTTCAGTTACTATAATATTATACACTAATATCAAGATTTAGGATGTTTTGGTTGCATATTATGGCATTGTCTAGGAAACATTTTAATGTTTAAAAACTTCTTAGTGGTGTGATTTTTTAAGAAAAATGTAGCATGCTAAAAATTGTTACTGGTAAAATAGATGTGTTGGTGGATGACTATTGGTATTTCAAAATGATTTCTTGTTTTACAAAAGTATTCATTGATCTCAATCTTTCTCATAGCTCTCATACTAACATTGTGAAATTTGATTCAGTGGCCCCCTGAAAAAGAAGTAATTACAGCCTCTTAGGATCTGTCTGTTGTATAAAGTGAGGCCCATTTATATATTCATCTGAGTTACAAATTCAACAAAGCCCTTTTTAATCCAGAAATTATTCCATCATTTCTCTCTATTTGAAATCTAAAATCAGCTTAGGCTGTCACTGAAGAAAAAGAAATGAGAATATGGCAAACCCAATGGTGAAGTAAATATCCCAAGTCATTTTAAGATATAAAAATCATACTAGAATTTTTAGTTACAATTAAAATCATCATAATAATAGATTTAAAGGATCTATCATAATAAATTTAAAGAATGATTTTTTTCTAAGTTTTAATAAATACATCCACTTAAGTCTATGATCTACTTAAAATATCAGGCAGATTTGGAGCATTATACAGCTCTCACAGTCAATTTGAACAAAGATAGCAGCCTTACTGAATTTTTCAATTTAAGCAACTCTTCCACCTAGTTTTCCACATGAGCAGAAAACCTGCTGTTTTGCTGAATCTGGCCTCTTCAAAACAATCCTCCAAAAAACAGATAAAGCCACCCAATGTCTGCTCCAAAACACATCGTTTAGGAAACATGAGCAGTTTTCCAACAGGTTTCATCACGGAGTGACCTTAGGCAACTTCCTTCACTTCTCTGAATTTCCATATCCCTGCCCATAAAATGGAGATAATAATCGGGACTTGCCTCTTAAGGTTGTTCTGAGAATTAAATAAAATAATACACAGATAGCATTTAGAATATTGTGTAGAAAAAAATGAACAGCAGCTGTCATTCTTTGAGCTAGGGATTAGTGAACATAAGTTCTACCACTAACTCCCACAACTAGCTATATGATCTTGGGAAGATTGACTCTCAACTCCTGCAGGCCTTTATCTCCTCATTGAAATATGGAAATCTTTTTAGGGGTCACTAACTCAGCTGTTTTCATTTATTTATAACTCTGACACTAAATGTGTCAGTGTTTTTCCACACCAACAACCAATTCTCCAACTCTCCATAAGCCAACTAGGTGTCCTACAATCCAGTTCAATTCAGACACTATCCAGAATTAGTGCAGACTCCACAAGTTAAGGACTCAGGCCCACAAGTCTGACCCCACTTCAGACATCAATGGCAAGTCCCGGGCCTCCTGTACTTCTGACTGACTCTCTGTAATTACCCAATGGGTTCATCTTGCTAGCTACACAGATAAAACCAATTCGCTGAGACAGCAGTATTGCAGCAGAGAAGAGGTTTAATAATCACAAGGCTAGCCAAGAGAAAGGATGGGAGTAATTATTCAAACCATCCTCTCCAAAAATTCAGAGGCAATAGTTTTTCAAAAGATAGTTTGGTGGGCAGGGGGCTAGGGAGTGAGGAATGTTGACTGGTTGGGTCAGAGATTAAATCATAGAGAGTTGAAGCTGTCTTCTTACACTGAGTCAGCTCCTAGCTGGGGTCATAGGACCAGTTGAATTAATTCCTCGGTATGGGTCATGGGTCCTGGGGTCAAGTCTAAAAAATATTTCAAAGACCAATCTTAGATTTTGCCGATAGTGACGTTATGTATTATAGAAAATTAGGGAAGCTACAAATCTTGTGACCTCTGGAAAAATAAATGATTATAGAGAGACAAGCTGGAGAACAGTGGCTGGTAATCATTTAACTATCCCTACACCCTAGCAGAATTCAGGCCCCTTGCATAATTTCAATCTTTTGAGCTTTCATTAGTCTTAAAAACGTGATCTTTGTCCCCAAGCAAGGAGCAGTTAGTTGTAGGAAGGGACTGTTATCAACTTTTTTTTTTTAAGTTAACAAAAGCAGTTAGCTTGTGAGTTTAGAATCAAGGTCAGTTAGGTTAAATTTCTCTTACTGTTGTAATTTTTGCAAAGGCAATTTCTGCCATAAATCGAGGTTCTCATGACTCCCTTCTCAAATTTGATAATTTGCTAGAATGGCCCATAGAACTCAGGAAGACACTTTACTTACTATTATCAGTTTATTATGAAGGATACAACTGAAGAACAGACAGGTGGAAGAGCTGTATAGACCATGGTATAGGGGAGGGGCGTGGAGCCTTTAGGCCCTCTACAGGCCTACCACTCTCCTAGCACCTCTGTTTGTTCACTGACCCAGAAGCTCCTCATACCCCATCATTCGGGAGCTTTAAGGAGGTTCCAATACATTGGCATGATTGATTAAATCACTGGCCATTGATGACTGAACTCAGTCTCCAGCCCTTCTGCCCTCCTGAGAGGTTGGGGTGTGGGGCTGAATGTTGCAACCCTCTAATCACATGGCTTATTCCTCTGGCAACCATACCCTGTCCTGAAGCTATCTCAGGGCCTACCAAGAGTCACCTCATTAGCATAAACTTGGGTGTGGTTGAAAGGGGCTTATTATGAATAATAAAAGATGCTTATTTACCCCTATTACTCAGGAAATTATAAAAATTTTAAGAGTTCTGTACCAGGAACTGGAGACAAAGACAAAATATATATCTTTTATTGTATCATGATATCACACTAACTCAAGGCCCTCAGACATAAGGCAAGAAATACACATGAAGTGCACCAGGTTTAAGAGAATAGAAAGGGTTGGAAGCTTTCATAGACTTTAGAGTTCTTCCCAACTAAAGGCATTTAGATTCTAAAGATGTTAAGCACACCGAGGATGCCAAACCACAAAAATACAGGTCTTATTCTGTGAATGAGTTGACAATTTGCAACATCTGGTGGCCATGCCAATATTCTTTTTGGCTCTAGCATTTTCTTACTCTTGTTTTTCTGTTCTTCCTTTTCCTAAAACCTATCCCAGGTAGACAAACAGTGGGTCAACCAAAAGAGTGGATGATTTTTAACATTGTCTTGTAACAACAATAGACAGATGGCCTCATGCACACAGCAGGTCAATATGCCAAGACATTGGGTTGCAGCAGAGAAAAAGGTGTAATCATAGGATCACTGAAAAAAAAGATAGGCAAAAACCTCAAATCAATCTCCCTGAGGAATTTGAAGTTAGAGTTTTTAAGGGTTTTGGAGGGGCCAAAGTGTGGAGATCATTGAATAATCAAAGAGTGCAGGGTGAAGTCATGGGACTCAGAGATGAAGAAGCTGTAGTCTCATGCTATATTCTCATATAATCCTGTTCCTCTGTGGTGGACCTTCAAACTGATTGCTGGAATTCAGGGTCTGAAAAACATCTTAAGCAACACTTAAACTAAAGCTTTATGGTTCTAACATCAGAGATTCTGTCTAGACATATATATTTATACATATAATATATATATTTGTATTTGTATATATAGAGAGAGATAGGGGTCTCACTCTGTCACTCAGACTGGAGTGCAGTGGTGTGATCATAGCTCATTGCTGTCTCAATCTTTCAAGCTCCAGCAATCCTCCTGCCTCAGCCTCTTGAGTAGCTAGGAGTACAGATCCATGCCTAGGCTTTTTTTTTTCCATCTTTTATTTTACTGAGTTAAGGTCTCATTATGTTACCCAGGCTGGTCTCAAACTTCTGGATTCAAATGATCTTCCCACCTCAGCCTCCCAAAGTGTTGGGATTATAGGCATAAGCTGCCGTGTCTGGCTTCAAATCAATTCTTCAGTAGTCTTATGATTTTAATGTCAGAAATCCTATCTATAGAAACAATGGGGGTGAAAATGGTCACTATCTACTGCCATCTGACTTCTAACAACAAGGAAGGAGTCCAAAGTGCAGCCTGGTTAGTGCTTAGTCATGTCTACATTTCTGTCCAGAACCTTGCATGCAATTGTCAACCCTGTGGAGGTAGTTTTAGTCTCTAGAGTCTAAGCTGCGTTATTACTTTCCACCTTCACAAACACATATGTAACCCCCCACATACACACATGCACACCGTTTCCCGAGACTACCACTTTAAGTGAGTATTTTACATGCACTATGCACACATTCCTTGCAGCTCTCTGTGAAGCTGGCTATCTTTGTGTTTGAAAAGAGAGATGACATACTTTATATGTTCTGTTCAGTGCTCAGCTCTTTGTGGACATTTAAGCCATGATGATGAAAAAGTGTACCAGTACAAGTTCCCATTTAAATGGTTTCTAGAATTTTCTTGCTTCCCTGAGCAAACAGTACAATCCTATTTCCTCCTAAGTCTATAGCAAATAAGATATGTTCCAAAATGCTGAATTCCTTTTCCTCCTTTTGCTTCCCATTCAAGGCCTAATTGATGCAGAACAATTCCTTAAAGCTGTCTCTTTTTTTTCCTCCTAGATCATCCACAAACTAAAAGAAACATGTAGTTACAATGGGGGCTCTGAATGTACCAAGAACATCCTATCTCTACAGAAAGGAGTAAAACACAGACTAAACAGAATTATCTATTTCTTGTTAACCTGAGAAAAATTCTTTTCAGATGTCTCTCGTTACCTCAGAAATGGAGGCAAATGATTTAGGAAGGGTCATATAATATTGTGAAAGGCCCATGGTGTGGTTATTAAGCTCTTGGGAAACAGTGGACTTTTATTAAAGTATATGGAACAATTGTGCTTCGTAAGAGTCATCTTGAATTAGAATGAAATAAACTGGTTACTCCAGAGAGTAAAAAAAAAAAAAAAAAAAAAAGATTGATTAGGGATTAGAAACTGTGGTGTTTGGGTCTCTAACCTCTGGCTCTTTCTGACATATTCTGTAGGCCAACAGAATACACAGGTTGAGTCTTTGAAAAGCTCCCTGACTCCTAGCTATAATGTCACATATGGTAAAATGAGCTCAGCACAGAGTTATGTTTTTCTTTTCTTAATCCTCCCAGTAAGACTAAATTCCAAGAGTGGGATTGAAAAAGAGGCAGACAGCCAAGAAATACTAGCAGACTGTGGAAATGAAAGCTACAATACAACCTCGAGAGTGAACAATCACAAAAACATGCCTGTCAGTAATAAAGAACATGAAGGCAAGGGATGTCTCCTCCCCAAGCTGTTTGCACCCATTTTCCCAGTCCAGAGAAGTTAGTGAAATCTAGGTATTTGTTTAAATTCATGGATGTATACTTGGCTGATAGACCCAGGGGTAAAATACTAATGTGGTACCCCTAATCCAATGTAGGAAAATATCTGAGACTTGAATCAGCTCTGTTTTTTCTAACTGACTCATTAGTGCTTTCTTTCCTGGAAGACATTTTTAAAAGTCAAGCCAAACCTGTCCCAGGGAAGGGCCTTGAAATAATTCTATTTTCCTTTTTCCCTCTGGTGCTGAAAGTTCATGGTCAGCTGTACAGGCTGTTTAGTTAGTGGGTTCTCAATAGGCTCTGGCTAAAACATCAAGGTTTTTCCATCTCTCACTGCAGGCTGGGACACTAGAAACCTGGCTGGAAATCATAAGATGGAAGAATAAACAATATACAATGGACAAGAGCCACTGCTGTGGTGATATTTGCTATTGCTTTACAGTTCTGGATTTGGAATGCTAGCTTCATGTAGTCTAGTTAATTCCTTTGATGTTACTTATAATTTGGGTAAAGAGGTAGTAGACTAGGGGAAGTAGCAAATTAAATATTTTTGACCTGTGAAGAGGAGAAGCAGTATACCCAAACAGCAGGCTTCCCAGCCACATTGAGCTCTAAAGCCCCATCTTTGAGTGCATAGTTGAAGAGTACCAGACTCAGGGGGAAGCCCTATTGCATCACTCAACTGTGAGCTTAGGAAGTAAAACCAGTGTCTGTTACAGAAAGATCAATCATTTTTGAAGTCCACAGAATGAAGACATTTGAATCTCTGCATTTAATATTCTTTGAATCTGAATACACATTTGTTGACATCCAGCCATTATAGATAGAATATTTTCATAAAGAATTCTGTTTTAACTTTTAAAAATCAATATTAACTGAATCATGTTGAGACCAGGTTCTGGGACACAGGGAATGCTCAGCTCCCCGATAGGATATGTTCTTCCAGGCCCTTGGTCCCTCACTCACCCAAGAATAGGGGAGAGGACCCCACCAGGCGTGGTTGGTTCGTAAGTAAATATTGGACCCCAAAGAGTTTTACAGAAAGTGATTTATTTAGGCAGAGAGAAAAAGGAGAAAGACATAGAGAGAGAGCAAACTCTCACAAGTTGTGAGAGGGGATCCAGAAAGGGAGTCCGCCCAGATGTGGAGGAAGGGGACTTTTAAACTGGATGATATTCCCACCCTATTCAAGTTTTCTGTCCTATGAAAGGAGTTCCTTTAAACTTCTGCTGGAGTGATCTTTGATTATCTTCCTGCATGCGCAAAAGTTAAACAAAGACATCTAAGCTCCGGTATGGAGATGAGTGGAGGCATGGCGCTGGGAAGTTCTTGCCTTTGAAACTGTGCCCCCTTGTGGACCCAGGAAGAGAATACATTCCCTCAATCACCCCTCTGGACAGGGAAGTCCAACTGTTGTTGGGACATGGGTGTCGATTGCTCTTTAGCTACTTCCTGCTGAAATGGGGCATAGAAGTGGCCCTGCAGTTGAAGTTTCCTCCAGAGGGGAGCCTCTCAGGGGTGCAGGTTGATCCTGAGGTCCACAATAGAGCTCATGAGCCAAGGACATCTGGTATTCCAGTGGCAGGATTATTTGTCACCTTATGGTTCTAGAAGAAACGAATATGACAAGAAGGTTAAAGATGAAAAGCTCAGAGGCCAACAAATATAGAATGGTTATAAACAGTCCTAGGAGACGGTATAGCTAGGATAACTAGTTGTCAAACAAGCTCCATGATATTATTTGTTGAAGGTCTTTAGCCCTGTGTTCAATTGATTCCTGAGTTCTTTAACTTTGTTAAAAACACTTAATTGGTTTACAAAGTAGCAGCATTTCTTCCTAGAAATAGACAGGCTCCCTGTCTCCCTGTTGTTAGCAGATTTAGGGCCCTTCTACTTTGAAGAGCTACGGCAGCTAAAGAGTTAAGCTGTTTTGCAGAGTGAATTAGCAACCTTCTTATGTTACTAATTAACTTCTGAGATAGCTTACAGTAACTGAATAGAGGTAGTAACTTTTCTATTGCCAGCACCAAGTTTTCCTATTTTTTTCAACTTTCCCCCCACTATGAAAGGGATAATTGGAGTTTGCAAGATAGCAAAGTTAAGAGTTATGATCCTGTTAATGCCAGGATATAAATTAAACTCATGAATAGTTATTTTCCTGGGGATCTCATTGGAAGAGCAGATGTAGATCCTCTAATGGCTTGCAGGTGTATGAAGGGTTGTCTCCTGGAACTTCAGGCTGTGGAGTGGAGGGTTTATGACTTTCTTCAGGAGGTGTCCAAGGCTTCAGCTGAGTGAGGTGAATCCAAGAGTCAATTCCCACCACCGTAACTGCCATTGGGGTATAGGGGCTGAAGAGCCCTGGTTGGCATTGGTGAAGGTAGAAGCCGCAGGGAGTCCCAAATGTGGAGGTAGTCCTGAGGAGGGGCTAGTAGGACATGGGGTACAGGCTTTGCATAGCTGAAGCTTATTCCTTAGAGAAAAGAAAAGTTGCACATAGAGGACCTCAAACCATTTACGCTCACTTTTACAAAACAGGTCTAATTGTAGAATAGTATCATAATCTATACTTCCCTTAGGAGGCCAGGTTTTTCCACTCGGCAGGGGGTGTTTGGCCATGCTGTTCTGCAGAGAAAAATGAGGCACTCCTTCTCCAAAGGTCATGTGTCAAATTGGTCCCAATTCTCTAGTATACATTTTAATGGTGACTTCATTTGGGGGAGAGTAGCACCCTTCTGAAATCAAGCACTAGGGATGCTCGCATCCCTGGTTATTAATTATAATCACTCGATCTGAGTTGTCCCTCAGATAGGGCACTGGATCTGGGACGTCCCCAGTCAGCACCTCATAATTTCCATATGCCCAAGATGCATGATCATCTTTGGGGCCTCCCATATGCTGGACTTAATCATGCTACCAGCACCACGGGGACTCACGCTTACTGCTTGCATGCCTTTAGTGACCACCATAAAGACATGTGGGCTGCTGGGTTGGGTGGTTCATTCCAGCACACCCCTGAACCAGGCCAGTGAGGCTTGGGAGATGGATACTAATACTCCCTAGCAAAAGTCTAATTAATATAGGCCTGAATATAAAACTGCCGTAGGAGGGTAAACTTCTAGGGAGGGACCTCAGAGCACACAATTGAAAGAAGGCAGCGCTGCATGGCTGAGGCTGGAACAATGCCCTCAGGACCCCAGCCTCCTCCTAGACCCCATTTTCCATTATAGGAAAATGCCAGGACCCGGTTTGACTATGATCTTTTAGATGGAGAAGTTCTGCTGTAGGGAGAGCCAATCCTAAGCAAGACAAATTGTACATTATTAGATTCTGGCACTATTCAATTGCATTGGGAAATGCACAGGTGACACAAAATGCAATGTCCCATAGCCTTCAGCTTCTGGATTCCCCAAAAGGTCCTGCATTCAAGCCTGACACTACTGGGGATTTGAACTGGTGACCTCATGCCCTATGCCTTAACCACCATGCCAACAGGCTGCTTCTCTCAGAAAGCAGCCCAGGGAGCTCCCTTAAGCCTCCTCTGAATGAAAATGCTGTGCCCAACAGCACTGCAGGGAGGTGAAAGCCTGGCCCTCCCTGAACATTGGGACCACGTGCACGTTGAGCCCCCTCCCTGTACCACTGCCTCCCCCCAAAAATGGACCTTGGGCCACTCTCTTAATTCACCGGCTCAGCCAGTCTTCCCTAAGCATTGCCTGAAAAAAAAAATTCTGTATCTTTAAATCTCAGCAGCTGACCCGTGCTATGGAAAGACTAGGAGGGACTTGCGTCCAGGACCATGAGTGTCCGCCCCAGCCCTGCCCGCGGCACACAGCACAGTGGATCCCAAGGTCCCACACAGGCCCGGGCCATACCTCCTCGCCCCCTTCCCACCGGTTTGCTCCCACTTGCAGTGCTGGTGACTGTGGCCACTGTGCGCCTCGTAACTTGGCCCAGAGATACAGCAGAGGGATAGAGAAGGAGCAGAGAACAGGCAAAGAGAGAGTTTGGAGGAAGTCAGGTGCAGTGTGCCTTTTAATTTGGCCGAGGATTCCTGTAGACCCCTCTGGGACCCCATAGTCTGTGCAGGTCCAGCTGGCTCTGCACCCTACGCTTTCTCCTTAAAGTGATAGGACAGATTTTAGCAAGTGAGAGGCGTCTGATATACTCACTCACCACTCCAAAGTAACAGTTTCTTATGCTGTAGCTCCTGGCTGGCTCACCAAAGATGAGACTGGGTTCCGGGGTGTAGGGGAGGCTCAGCTCCCCAATAGGATGTGTTCTTCCAGGTCCTTGGTCCCTCACTCACCCAAGAATGGGGGAGAGGACCCCGCCGGGTGCAATGGGCTCATAAGTAATTATTGGACCCCAAAGAGTTTTGCAGAAAGTGACTTATTTAGGCAGAGAGAGAGAAAAGGGAGAAAGAAATAGAGAAAGAGCAAGCTCTCACATGTGAGAGGGGATCCAGAAAGGGAGTCTGCTCAGATGTGGGGAAAGGGGACTTTTAACCTGGGAGATATTCCCGCCCTATTCAAGTTTTCTGTCCTATGAAAGGAGTTCCTTTAAACTTCTGCTGAAGTGATTGATCTTTGATTATCTTTCCATGCTTGCAAAAATTAAACAAAGACCTCTAAGCTCCCGGATGGAGACGTGGGTGGAGGTATGGTGCTGGGAAGTTCTTGCCTTTGAAACTACGCCCCCTTGTGGACCTGGGAAGAGAATACATTCCCTCAATGTCTTCAGGATAAACTCTATGGGATGAGATAGTTGAACTAAAGGTATAAATGCCTTTGTGCTTCTTTTGGGTCCTATTGCCAAACTGTATCCCATGAAGACAACAGCGATGAGCTATGCTGGCTGCTGGGGGTGAGTATACCAATTTCTCTTGGGTTTGTCAGCAATCATTTTTGTTTCACTTTAAAATAAGTATAAAAAGGAATTTCAAAGTTACTCTACTTCCATTGCAACTTAAAGTAGTTTCAAAGTAGTTTTATCTCATTAATTTATACCAATAGGAAGAAATTGGACTCCTTCATAACAGCGTATCTTCCTTTCAAGATGTAATTTTCTGTACTTGCGTAGTCAGTACCAAATTAGGCTGTGGATTTAAAAATGAAACATAGTATTGAGGCAATTATCCTTCTACTCTCTGCTCTATTTTAGGAACAAAAAAAAAATACTGTTGCTAGAAGCAGTAATAATACCACTGGCACCAGGAGAACTGGCTATGAGTTCTAGATATTTCACTAATCAGTGGGACACACTTGGGCAAGTATTTAACCTATGCCCTCAGTTTTATCTTCTGTAAAGTAGAGGTACTATTTGCCCTGTTATATTCACAGGATTGTCTTAACAATTAAGTAGAATAATAATTGTAAGAGTGTTTTGAGAAATAATATTTATTAAAAACATGATGACAAGTGATAAGTGAATAACAATAAATAACAATAACTCATATGTCTGTCAATATTAAAGTTACTGTATCAAAGAGTAAGAGGGCTCAGAGAGAAAGTTCAAAAATTGTGGCAGAAAAAAATTATAAGCAGAGCAACAATTTCATTATCTCCTTATTCTCTTTAGATTTTTCTAAAAAAACATGTAGCTTTCAAATAGATTTACACATGGTGTCAGTTCCCCTGAAGATCAAATAAATATGAATCAAACTTAATGTTTATCAATAAAATCATCAAAATTCACATATTTATACATAATGAACTGGCAAGTAAAATCCACAAATCCTCCTAAAACAGAAGTGTGTTGGAAAACACCAGCTGCTGAGATGACTCATAGTAAACTACAGGTATTTGATTTTCTGATGCTATCATAAATTGCATTTTTGTTTGATTTTTTAAATTATTGCTAAACACTATCTGACACTGAGAAGATAAACTAAAGAAGCCTTAAATAAACAGAGAGATATTTCAAATATAGGGTTTGGACACCTTAAGACGGTTAAGAGGCCAGTTCTCCCCAAACTGATCTATAGATTCAATCAATTGAAATAAAAATCCTGCCATGTTTATGTGTGTGCCTGTACATGTGTGTGTAAATTGACATGTTGATTCTGAAATGTATATGGTAATGCAAAGAGAAGGGATGAGACAAAACAATTTGAAGAAGAAAATGTTGAAAAATGACACTACCAGATTTCAAGATTTATTCTAAAGCTGCAGAAATTAAGACATGGTGCTTTTGGTGCAAAGACAGACAAATAGACCCATGGAAAAAAATAGAGAGAAATTAACCCTCAGGTGTACAGTCACTTGATTAATGACAAAGGCAACACTGCAATTCAGTGAAGAAAAAGGGGTCATTTAAACAAATGGTGCTGGAGAAACTGGATATCCATGCAGGAAAAAAGTGAACTTTGACCTCTATCTCACATCATGCACTAAAACTAGTTCAGGATGTACCATAAGCCTAAATGTGAAAATCGAAATAATCACACTTTTAGAAGAAAACATAGGAGGAATAGCTTCATGAATTTGGGTCAAGCAAAGATTTCTCAAACAGAACACAGAAAACACTAATGATTTGTTTAAAGAAAATGATAAATTGGATTTCAGTCCTATTCATAATCATTAATAAAGTAAATAGGCAAGGCACAGACTGAGAGGTGATATTTGTGATATCTATATTAATATACATGTAATAATTATACATGTTATTTTATATATATTTATACAATTACATACAATTACATACATATCTACATAATGCATATGTGTACAATTATATATAATTAATACAAATTTATATATAAAGCAAAGAACTAACTTCAAGAATACATAGGCGAGCACAGCGTGGACTTGGAATTACAGGCATGAGCCACTGTGCTCGGCTTTTGTATTCTTGAAGTTAGTTCTTTGCTTTACATATAAATAAAACTAGGGGGCGCTGAGGTGGGCAGATCACATGAGGTCAGGAGTTAGAGATCAGCTTGGCCAACATCTCTACTTGGCCCATCTTTACTAAAAACACATCTTGGCCCATCTCTACTAAAAATACAAAAATTAGCTGGTGTGGTGGTGCATGTCTGTAGTCCAGCTACTCAGGAGGCTGAGGAAGGAGAATTGCTTGAACCCTGGAGACAAAGGTTGCAGTGAGCCAAAATCACACCATTGCACTCCAGCCTGGGAGACAGAGTGAGATTGTATCCCATAATAATAATAATAATATAAAGAGCTTCTACAAATCCATAGTGAAAAAAAAAAAAACCAAACAACCCAATTTAAAATAGGAAAAACAGTTAAATAGGCATTTCTTGTCATTCCTCACAAAAGAATGTCCAAGTTACTAATGAGCATAAGAAAAGATCAATATAATTTGTATCAGAGAATTACAAATCAAAACCACAATGGGATACTAGAATACATACTCCAGAATTAGTAAAATTAAAAAGACTGACAATAACAATTGTTGAAAATGATGTGGAACAGTTGGAACTTCATATATTACTTGTGGGGATGTAAATTAGTAGAACTACTTCAGTAAATATTTGGCAATATCTACGAAAGCTAAACATATGTCTACCCTCTTGATCCAACAATTCTACTCCTAGATACAAACCCAAGGAAAAGTGTGTGAATATGTCTACCAAAAGACATATATTATTCATAATTGCTAAAAAACCATAAACACCAAAGTGTTCTTCAATAGTAGAATGGATAACTGAATTATGACATAATCATGTAATAGAATTACTGATACATGCAACAACAGAAAGGAATCTCACAGACATTATGTTGAGAAAAAAATTTAGGCATAGTACATACTGGATGGGTTCATTTAAGTGAATTTCAAGAACAGACAAAACTAATCTATGTTTATGGAAGTAGGAATTTGAATAGTGGATTACTTCTGGGGAGCTATTCATGGGAAGGGGCATGAGGGAACTTCCTAGGGTGAAGGAAATATTCTACATTTTGATCTGAGAGGCTATTAAAAAGGTACACATATACATAAAAATTCACTGAGCATATACTTGAGATTTGTGTTTCATAACTGCATGTAAATTATATTTAATTTTAAAAACAAAGAAGGAAATGGAATAAATTGTTCTTCACCTTAAAGATATTAAAAGCTGATCTCCTGTTTGAAATAAAATTCTAGACTCCTGGTGTTGGAGGCTACTTGAAAGATCAGCCATTTCATACCATTTGATCCAGCAATCCCATTACTGGGTACCTACCCAAAGGATTATAAATCATTCTATTATAAAGACACATACACACAGATGTTTATCGTGGCACTGTTCACAATAGCAAAGACTTGGAACCAACCCAAATGCCCATCAACGATAGACTGGATAAAGAAAATGTGGCACGTATACACCATGGAATATTATGCAGCCATAAAAAAGAATGAGTTCATGTCCTTTGAAGGGACATGGATGAAGCTGGAAACCATCATTCTCAGCAAACTAACACAAGAACAGAAAATCAAGCACCTCATGTTCTCACTCATAATTGGTGGGAGTTGAACAATGAGAACACCTGGACATGGTGGGGGTGGGGAACATCATACACTAGGGCCTGTTGGTGGGTGGGAGACTAGGGGAGGGATAGCATTAGAAGAAATCCCTAACGTAGAAGATGGGGTGATGGATGCAGCAAACCACCATGGCACATCTATAACTATGTAACAAACCTGCACATTCTGCACATGTACCCCAGAACTTAAAGTACAATTTTAAAAAAAAGGATAAGACAATTAATTTTATGGTTGAACCCAAGGCCTGGAGGTTACAGGGTCTTGATCAAAGCCAATAACAAATTAGGGACAAAGTTAAGATCAGAAACCAGGACTTCTTATGATCCTTCACTTTCTTCTCCATCACTCCACTTCCCTAAAGCACCCCTGAGAATGATAGTGACACTGAAGTGGGCTCTTCAGTCAATTCCTACATTCTAGTAAGAGGCCTGTGAAACTTGGCTCATGTGTCCCCTCTGCTGGAATTATCTCCTAGTTTGTTTCACCCACCACATCTCTATCATCAACTTATTTTTCAAGACTCTGCTTATGTCTCCCTATTTTTAGAGGGCTTTCTTTATCCTTTCTTCAGTATAATTGTTTCTTCTCTATACTTGTATTAGTCCATTCTCATACCACTATAAATAAATACCTAAGACTGGGTAATTTATAAAGAAAAGAGGTTTCAGTGGCACACAGTTTCACAGGCTGTAAAGGAAGCATGGCTGGGGAAGTCTCAGGAAAGTTACAATCATAGCGGAAGGCAAAGGGGAAGCAGGTACTGAATTATGACATAATCATCTTCACATGGCGAGAGCAGGAAGAAGGGGTGGGAGGTGCTATAAACTTTTAAACAAGCAGATCTTGTGATAACTCACTCAGTACTATGAGAACAACACCAAACGGGAAATCTGCCCCCAAGATCCAATCAACTCCCACCAGGGCCCACCTCAATATGGGGATTACAATTTGACATGAGATTTGGGCAGGGACACAGACACAAACTGTATCATTCTGCTCCTTGCCTCTCTCAAATCTCATGTCCTTCTCACATTTCAAAATACAATCTTGCCTTCCCAACAGTCTCCCAAAGTCTTAACTAATTCCAGCATTAACTCAAAAGTCCAAAGTCCAAAGTCTCATCCAAGACAAGACAAGTTCCTTCTGCTTATGAGACAGTAAAATAAAAAAACAAATTAGTTACTTTCAAGATATAATCAGGATATAGACATTGAGTAGATACTCCCTTGTATTTCTCAGCTGTCTGCTGAGTGAAATTGACCAAAATTAAGCGGTGACAGGCCCTGTGCAAGTCCAAAACCCAGAAGGGCAGTCATTAAATCTTAAAGCTCCAAAATAATATCCTTTGATTCCACGTCTCACATCCAGGGCACACTGATACAGTGGGTGGGCTCCCAAGGCCTTGGGCAGCTCTTCCACTGTGGCACTGCAGGGTTCAGCCCCCATAGCTGCTTTCATGGGCTGATGTTGAGTGCCTATGGCTCTTTAAGGTGCATAGTGCAAGCTGTCAGTGGATCTACCATTCTGGTGTCTGGAGGACGGTGACCTTCTTCTCACAGCTCCACTAGGCAGTACCCTAGTGGGGGCTCTGTGCAGGGGTTCCAACCTCACATTTCCCCTCCATACTACCTTAGTAGAGTTTCTCCATGAGAGCTCTGCCTCTGCAACAGACTTCTGCCTGGGCATCCAGGCTTTTCCTGGATACATCTTCTGAAACCTAGGTGGGTGCTCCAAAGCCTCAACTCTTGCACTGTGTGCACTTTCAGGCTTAACATCATGTAGAAGCTTCCAAGGCTTATGGTTTGCACCTCTGAAGCTATAGCCCAAGCTGTACCTTGGCCCCTTTTAGCCATAGCTGAAGCTGGAGTGGTCAGGAGGTAGGGCACTATGTCTTGAGGCTGCACAGAGCAGTGAAGGCCCTGGTCCTGGCCCATGAAACCATTCTTCCCTCTTAGGCCTGTGATTTGGGGTGGAGGCTGCTGCAAAGGTCTCTGACATATCTTCAAGGTGTTTTTCCCATTGTCTTGGCTATCAACATTTGCCTTCCTTTTAGTTATGCAAATTTCTGCACCCTGCTTGAATTCCTCCCCTGAAAATGGGGTTTTCTTTTCTACTATGTGGCCAGGCTGCAAATTTTTCAAATTTTTAAACTCTGCTTTTCTTTTAAATGTAAGTTACAGTCTTACATTATTTCTTTGCTCACAAATATGGGCACAGGATGCTAGAAGCAGCCAGGCCATGTCTTGAATGTTACAGTCTTACATTATTTCTTTCCTCACAAATATGGGCACAGGATGCTAGAAGCAGCCAGGTCATGTCTTGAATGCTTTGGTTCTTAGAAATTTCTTCTTCCAGATACCCTAAACCATCACTCTCAATTTCAAAGTTCCACAGATCCCTAGGGCAGGGGCACGTTCCAACCAAGTTCCTTGCTAACTGATAACAAAAGTGACGTTTATTCCAGTTCCCAATAAGTTTCTCATTTCCATCTGAGACCACCTGGACTTCATTGTCCATATTACTATCAGCATTTTGGTCATAACCATTCAACAAGTCTCTAAGAAGTTGCAAACTTTCTCTCATCTTCCTGTCTTCTTTTGATCCCTCCACACTCTTCTAATCTCTACCTGTTACTCAAGTCCAAAGTTTCTTCCATATTTGCAGGTACCTTTATAGCAATGCCCCACTCCTAAGTACAATTTTTGGTATTAGTTGGTTCTTATATTGCTATAAAGGAATACCTGAGACTGGGTACTTTTAAAGAAAAGATATTTAATTGGCTCATAGTTCCACAGACTGTACAGGAAGCATGGCTGGGAGGCCTTGGGAAACTTAAAATCATGGCAGAAGTTGGAGAGGCAGGCATATCTTCACATGGCCAGAGCAGGAAGAAGGCGAGGGGTGGTGCTACACACTTTTAAAAAACCAGATCTCGCAGTAACTCAGTATCATGAGAACAGCACCAAAGTGGAAATCCACCCCTATGATCCAGTCTGTGTCCCACCAGGCCGCACCTCCAACACTGGGGACTACAATTTGACATGAGATTTGGGCAGAAACACAGACCCAAGCCATATCAATATCTGTGATATAACAACTATTATTTTTATCAATATTTATTGGGTAGCTACCAGGTGCCAAATGCTGTTGTAGATGTGTGGGATTTAGCACTGATGACACACAAAGTTCCTTTCTCTGTGGAACTCACACTCAGGTGGGAGAACAATAAAGCCAGGAAGTAATAAGGCCATAAAGAGCAGGACCGGAAGACAGTGACAGCAGCAAGTGTTTTTTAGATCAGCTTGCCCATAAAGACCTCTGAGAGGAGGTGACATTTGAGCAAAGACCTGGATGAAGCAGGTTATGGAATGAGACTCTGCATTGCATCTATTCACATGTCTCATACCTAGGAATGAGACTCTGTATTGCATCTATTCACATGTCTATTATTTTTAAGCAGGAGTCTGATTGACTTGAAGGCAGATATGGTGTTGTAATTCATCTTTGTATTTTGGATCATTGTAGGGACTGAAAAAAGTTTGTAAAAATAAATGAATGGCACAAGCAACAGATGGAAATGTAAATAAATTGAACTTCATCAAAATTTGAAAATTTTGTGTTTCAAAGGTCATTATCAGAAAGTGAAAAGGAAACATACAAAATGAACAAAAAATAGTTGCAAATCATGTATCTGATAAAGTATCTAAAATGTATTTATATATCTAGGATACCTGAAGAATTCCTACAACTTAACAATAAGACAAATGATCCAAATAAAAATGGAAAAAGGACATTAATCAGCATTGCTCCAAAAAACGATATACAAATGGCCAATGGGCACATGAAAAGATGCTCAATGTCATTAGTTCTTAGAGAAATGCAAACAGAAACCATAATGAAATACCATTTCCCATCCACTAGAATGGCTACAATAAAAAAGACAGACAAGAACAGGTGTTGGCAAGGACGTAAAGGAATTAGAGCACATTGCTGAGTAGGAATGTAAAATGGTGCAGCCATTTTGGAAAATAGTTTGATACTACCTCAAAAAGTTAACTATGGAACTACTATGTGATCAAATAATTCCACTCCTAAGAAAATTGAAAACGTAACCATCTAAAACTTGTATGTGAACAGTCATAGCAACATTATTCATGATAACTGAAAAGTGAAAACAATTCAACTATCTGTCAATTGATAAATAAATAGAAAATCTGGTATATTCATACAATGAAATGTTATTCAGCCACAAAAAGAATGCATGTTACAACATGGATGAACCTTGAAAACATTATGGTAAGTGAAAGAAGCCAGATGCAAAAAAGATCAGATATTGTTTAATTCCACTTATAAGAAATATGCAGAACAGGCAAATCCGTAGAGACAAAAGTAGACAAATGGTTACCAGGAATTTGGGAGTGAAGAGAGGGGGAATGACTGTCAATAGGTATGGGCTTCTTATTGGAATGATGAAAATATTCTGGATTAGATACCTGTAATGGTTAAACTTTTTGAATGAACTGAAAATCACAGAATTTTACACTGTAAGAAAGTAGATTTTTCAGTATGTGAATTATATCTTAATTTTTAAAAATGAACGAGTATATAAATAAGTAAAAAACTTAGAAAACAACTAAGACTTCATGAAAATACAACAAATATGAGTTCCCAGAATGCTGTATCCACCATGAAATGGCAAAATACTACCATTCAGTTCTCACAGTTTTTCCTGCACTTAGTCAACAGGCAGCCAGCTGCACCATCACTGATGACAGTATCCAGCCCATCAATAATAGAAGCAGTGAGCCCACACCAGGGCCCTGGCCACCAAGTCAGCATCAAGTGCTAAGAACTCCTGAGAACATCTGGCTGATGCTATAGCGGATTCAGACAGCACCCACACATCACCCCACTGCAGTTCTTTATAGCCCAAAAATTCTATAGTGGAAAAATTCACTCAGAACAAAAGATGTATGTGTGAGTTCATTCTATAACAAGCTAATCACAGGCAAATAAAGCAAAGGAGGACATACTTAGAGAGGAAGATGACTTTGAACAAAAACAGTAAGCTCTTTTGATCCAGTTGTTTATGGCAGAAATCAATAGAGATGTTTTCTTTCACTTTGGAAAGTGAGAATTGGAATTTGTTGAAATTGGGTCTTGAGGCACTTAGATTTTTTTTTTTTCTTCATACTGGAACAATGGCATACATTCTCTCTACCGGAAGCTCTGAACATTAGGGCAAAAATTGTAGCAATTGTAGTGATTCTATACTTGGCTCTCTGTTCTCAGGATTGTGTCGAATAGGCTCAGAGGTATTAACGGGCAGTACATGAAAAATGCCCTTAAGACATTTCTGGAAATATGTCAAATATTTTCGTTTGGTGAATGCTTGTTTCTGGAAATATCATCAGACTGTGATATTGACTGGAAGGTGCAAGAGAGAGAGAACATGATTATAAATTTCTCTGAATGAAAGTTTCATCTCAAAACAGGAAATGATTATGGTAAGTGAATAATCTTAAGGTAAATCAGTTTTATGCAATGAACCAAAATTAGGGTGGTGGTGCATGTCAGCTAGCTTTATTCACTTTGTTTTAATTAAGGTCTGATTACCATGGCTGCTACTCATTTACCTAATAACAGTGATTTGGTGTATCAAAATTAGAGAACCCCAGGGCTGGAACTCTGGGGCCTGGGTGTGAGAGGGAGCATGTCATGGTAACCTCCTGTGCACAGACTATAATTGCTGTAGGATTTTTTCCTAAAGCCCCATGAAATTCATGGCAAAGAGAGCATTGTATTGAGCTACGGAATAAGAAGCAGCTGTCTAGTAATGCCTCCAAATAGGCCAGTATAGGCTTCTGCATTCTCCTGCTGTGACTAAAGAAATTCTTCACCAAAATCTCCCCTAGCTTGTTACATCTCTAAAAGATTCCCTGTTTACCCTAGAGCAACCACTGTGATCTAATTGAAATGAGAACATTCAGAATTACCTTTCTTTCTGTACAGTGAAAGTTTATTTCTATGCTCTTTCATTTGAATGGACATAAGATTTGTAATAGGTTTTTCTGGGTTGATGGGCCCTTTAGGCTGACCTACAAGGCAGCTCTAGATTGGGCCAGTGTTACAAGTGCAAAGAGAATAACTTGCCGATTATAGCACATGAAAAGTTCCGTCTAATGAAACTATTTACACTGGACTATCCCAAACATTTCTACATTTTTCTCTCCCTAAATGTCACTCCAGTCATTCTTTACCCTTCACCCTTGGCCATCCTGAGCTCTGATGCCTAAATCTCAAACTGTGCATAGGTATGTCCTCCATATCAGGCAAGTTTTGATAAATCCAAACAAAAAGTTTCAAGAAGAATTCTTCTGGTTTTAGAGCATATGTTGTATTATGACAATGCTTGCAATAGGAAATGTATTGTACCTGTCCCATCCTCAGCTCCAAGGCAGTTGCTTCCCCCTGAGTTGCCATTATGAGCTTTATCTGACCCTGACTTCTTGGCTAAAGCTGATTGGGGTAGGGTCCAGCAAAAACCCCAAATCATCCATCAATATTGGGGGCCTGGTGAATCTCAAATTTTTTAAATCTGGAAGAGCTGCTATTTTGGGCATCTTTCTACAACCTCTGCATCAGGGGTGGAAATTAGAATGTCTGGATTCTGAATGATGAGGTACCATTGTTCAATTCTTCAATTAAGACCTGGCACCATGGCTATTTGTTTTCCTACATTTTGTAAACATTTTCTGCATATTTACAATAAACCACAGTATCTGAAAAAACAACAACAACAACAACAACTTTTTTTGGACTATCTAAAGAAAACTATCTTGGTTCCTTGTAACCTCATGAAGCCTAACAAGACAGAGTGTACATAAATGCCATGCAGGCAAGGATGACATCTATTTGTTTACCACTGTATACACATGGCTTAGACTAGAGTAGGGAGCTCAATCAATATACGTTGAATGAATAAAAACTTGGTAGCAGCTTCTAAAATTTTTTTATATGACTCCTCTAATGTTTCAGAAAAGAGAAAATTTATCCTCTGGATAAAACAAAGACCTGGAGACACGGCACAGCTGAGAGTGGATGCAGGGTACCTTTCAGACACCTGGGGCATTGAAAGAAAATCTACATACTAATAAGCCATACAGTCTGCCCCTTATACCTGCTCAGTTCCTAGACTTCAGGCTCACACCACCTGTCAGGATAGTGGATTTCTTCTTTGTAGGAATCATCCTAAAGGGAAAGTTCCTACAGATGCTGATATTGGTGAAATACCAATGATACACTCTTTTTTCTAAGAAATCAACTCACAATGAAGCTCAGCAGTTGGAAAGTTTCACCACACACATCAAGTTTCAAAAGATAAGTGATTCACTCTAAAATATGAAGTAATTAAGGACCACCAGACATTAGAGGAAAGCCACCAACATGAAAAGACAAAGTAAAAAACAAACAAGATCAGAAACAAGGAAAATGGAAGAACACATTACATAAAGAAAACAAAATAAAAATTATGTAATAATAGAAATATTATCTTCTGATAAGAGAAGATATTGAGTCATGAAACAAGAACAGGTGCTATAGAGAAGAAACAAGATTTTTTAAGATAATGGAAAAGTTTGTAAAAATTGAGGAAATCTTACAGACAGTAGAATCTAAAACAAAGAAAACAGAAAATGAATATGAAATGAAATGAAAATTAGAGCATAATCCAGGAAGTCTAATATCTAATTAATAGATAGAAAGAAATAGAACAGAGGAATAGAAATAGAAAGAACAGAGGAAACAGAGGGGAGAGAATTGCTAAGAAAATAATTCAAGAACATTTCTCAGAAATGAAAGTGATGAGTTTGCGAATTGAAAAGACTCATTGAATATGCAGCATATTTAAAGATACAATAATCACTCTAAAACTTATAGCTATGAAATTTCAAAATACCAAGGATAAGAGTGAATATCCTAAAAGTCACTTGAGAGAAAAATAAAGAAGAGGGAATCATGAATAACATTGATGTTCATTTGCTGAAGAGCAACACTGAAGCGAGATGGCAGTTAAAACAACGGACTTGAAATTCTGATAAATAAAAACATTTCCAACTTAAAATTCTATATCCAGCTAAACTATAAATCAGGAAATCATGATGTCAGAATAGAGACATTTTCACATATGCAAGCTTACAAAGCTTTACCTTTCATTCACTCTTAATCAAAAAACTATTGGCTTCATCATAATGAAGGAAATCATGGGACCCAGAAATTGGGATCCAGCAATTATAATCCAGCACAGGAGAGGGGGAATAAGTCCCAGGACAACAACTGTGCAGAGGCCTAGAGAGTCACCAGTTCATCAGGACAGGTAGATAAAGGATTCCAAGAGCAGTATCTCTAAAGAAGTTAATGGAGGTTTACAGTTCCTCATTAGAGAGTTTAGGAAGCACTTAGTGACAAATACATTTAAAAGTCAGGCAATTATTAATCCAGAGGAATCAGAAAGTTGAATAAGAAGATAAATGCTGTTTAATATGGATAGTTACAATTTATAGTAATGTAAATGCTGAATATTGATTTGATTAAAGATTGTGACATAATTGTATTGGAATGAAGATAAAGGGAAACAGATTATGTCTAGTAGTAGTGTTATTAGTAACATTAAATTAGAAACAATCCAAGTATTCATCAACTGGTAAAAGAAAAAACAAAATGTGTTATATTCATACAATGAATATTATTCACCAAAAAAAGCAACAAACTACCAATACGTGCAACAACATGTACCTCTAAAAATATGTTAAGTGATAAAAGCCAGACACAAGATTTCATATTGCATGGTTTCATGTATATAAAATTTCCACAAAGGTAATTCTATAAAGAGAAAGTAGAAAACTTGTTGCCTTGCCTGGAGATGGGGGTAGGGATTGATCGCAAAGGGGCCTGAGGGAGCTTTCTCCAATGGTGGAAATGTTCTATAAAACTGGACTGTGGGGATGGTTGCACAACACTATAAATTTACTAAAAACTTTTGAACTGCATATATAATAGGTGAATTTTATGATATAAATTATATCTCAATAAAGCTGTTAAATAAAAACACCTCTAAGTCATCATTTTACCCACCTTCCATGAATAACTTATCAGGAAATTTTGTTGCCTCTTCCTTGAATTCAAATTCCAAATTCATCCATTTATCTACACCTCCACAGCCATCTCCCTACACTGAGTCACTGTCATCTTTTATCTTATAATAACCTTCCAAATGATTGCTCTGCTTCCCATGTCATCCCCATCCACTCCATGCTCCATCAACAGCAAGGGAGAGCTTCTTAAAACACACACAGGCTGCCACACCCTATGTAAAACGAATACTCATGGCACTGGAGGAACAACTGAATCTCTGTACCTGGACTTGTCATCAGGCTCTGTGTGTTTGTTTCTGACATCGTTCTCTGACCTGTCTCACTCTCACCCTCTCTTCCTGACCTCCAGCTCAGCTGGCCTCCTTTTAGTATCTCCAATGCCCCAAGCTCTTTCTCTCTTCACAGCTCCTCGCACATGTTTCTCTCTGCCTGCTGATCTTCCCTTTGCTCTGTATGGCTGGCTACTGCTCATCCTGTGATCAGCTTGCATCTGTTCTCCTCATGAAGACCTTCCCTGCCCACCTATTAGAAGTGGGTTACCCTTCCCATTGGCTACATCTCACCCCATACTTGCTTCCTCCATGGTGGCCACTACACTCACAATAATTGCATTTATGTTTTCATTAACTTGTTTTGTGTCTATGTGTCCTCCTTGCTAAAGACTTCATGGGGAAGAAGGGAAACAGACTGTGGCTGTCTAGGTTACTGTTATCCCCAGCACCCATCAGAGAGTATAGCACATCCTAGGCCCTGTGAATAAATGAACATCCAAGTGGTATACTGCAGAGGATTTGTGCACTACATTCTAAGCTCTGTGACCTCAGGTTACCACTTAACTTCTCTAACTCTCCATTTTTCCGTCTGTAAAATGGGAATACAACTGGCCACCTTTTAGTTTTGTTGCAAGGGATAAATTACATAACATAGGTAAGAATATAGGTATGAAGAAGAGAGACAGCATGGTGCCTGGCACATTGAATGGGACACAGTAAGTGCCATTAGTATTGAAACTTCTACATAGCTGTCCTAGATAACTTTCAAACCATGTTTCTGCTTATTATTTATGGTATCATGATGGAAAACAGCTCTACCATTTCCACTTTTAATAATAAACTTAGGAAGTGGAATGTATATTAAACTAGGTGAAGATTCTTAAAGTCTGAATATTGTCAACCTTGCTAAATTAGCCTGTCTGAAAAGGATAATTTCAGGTTAAAATGAAAAGCTATTCAGTTAACATTCAACTGAACATTGGGAAGAATTAAATGGAGTTAGTAAAGAATTCTTAATGAGTCTCATCAATGTGCTGCGGTGTTTTCCTCATCTTATTAATCGATGTAGCTTAGAAGTTGGGATGGTCTCACTTAGGGAGCTAAGGCTCCTGCACGTGCACTATAGGCCTGGGGCTAAGGGTTCTCTGCCTGGAGTGAAGTCCTGCAGTCTGTAGGACAATGGTGCTCAAATTTAGCTTGTATCACAATCCCCTGGAGGGCTTAAAAGCTCAGATTGTTCCAGTTTCTGATTCTGAATGTCTGGTGTGGGGTCTGAAGATTTCCATGTTTACATTTCTAACAAATTTCCAGGTGATATTGGGATTACAGCCCCTGTGCTGCTGCTGGTCTGGGGCCATACTCTGAGAACACAGAAAAGCCTAAGGGTGAGCAACAGGGTGCTGGTCCTCTGAGACCTGCAGGGTCACCCCAGTAGTAGTGTACAGCAACAGAAACTCCTACAAGGTTCATTTATTCAGCAAGAATTTTTCGAAGGTCCAACTAGAAAAACAGAACAGGGTAATTTAATTACCTGGAATCAGTGATACCGGTGAAAGAGGGGCTGTGGCCAAACAGAATGGTGAGGTAACCCAGAAAATAGCAACAGGAAGAAGGAATTACCACTCCTAGACCTCCAGGACAGTAGGAGGAGTGAGTGTTGCTGGAATTCAGGGCAGGGGCCTTGGGCAAGCTGGAACTGCAGTGGGGCCTATCAGATGGAAATGGAGCCATGGAGAATATGTAGTCTCCGCAAAGGATGCTGCCCTGGGCTGTCAGAAAATTAGAGAGAACCCCCTCATTTCTCTGCAGCCTCAGACCCTCCCTACACACACACACACACACACACACACACACACAGACACACATACACACACAAACACACACACACACGGACACACATACACACACAAACACACACACACAGACACACATACACACACAAACACACACACACAGACACACATACACACACAAACACACACACACAGACACACATACACACACAGACACACACACACACACACACACACACACACACAGTGCAGATACTGGATCTGGGGGCAGACAGGCACAGGGCCTTGCCAGAGGGTCTGCTAAATAGCTAGCAGTAGATGAGACAGATTTGCTTCTTCCTTCATTGACCTTACAGTCTAATAGATTGACCAGGTGGAGCTTAGTAGCCCTGTAAGACATTGGGTTTCCTGGGGCCTTTGCTGTCTAGAGAAGTGTTGTGCAACCCCCTCATTCCCCACACATTCCTATGTTGAAATCTAATCTTCAATGTGATGGTATTATGAGGTGGGGCCTTGGGAAAGTGATTAGGCCATGAGGGTAGAACCCTCATGAATGGGATTAATGCCTATATAAGAAGAAGCCAGCGAGCTAGTTCTTCTTTCTGCCACATGGGGTTACAAGATGTTGGCATTCTGCAATCCAGAAGGCGGAGCTCACCAGTGACCATGCTAGCACCCTTATCTTGGACTTCCAGCTTCCAGAACTGTGAGAATTAAGTTTGTGTTGTTGATAAGCCACCCGGTCTATGGTATTTTGTTGTAGTAGCCCTAATAACCTAAGACAAGAAGTATTTAAGTAAGCTGATCATGTCACTTTATAGATACGCATATGAAAAGGAATCTATGGCGGCAGCTAGGCTTCAAAATGATTGAAATTACAATTATAATACAATATATTCTTGCTTGTCTGTCTAGGAGGAAAGTTACAGAAAGAATTTTTTTTTCTTTTGCCCAAATAATCATACTTGGTATGAAATTAATGTTTTGAAATGGAAAAGCTCCAAAAGTGGCAGTGGTTATCTTTTGAATTTATGAATACTGTTACTATCATGTAAGTTACATTAAAATTAATATGAGCCAAGGGTACATGTTGAGGAGAAAGAAATGGATCCCTCACTGAGCTTTTGTTGGGGACTGCAGTTGTGCTGAGAAATGGAATTTTAGGTATGATGCATAATCAAGTGTGAACAGTGTAGCAGAGAGGGGCCTACAATAAAAATACCTGGCTGTCTTTCACAGCTCAAGTGCTCTGCTCCACTCCACACCCTAGAATTAAGCGCTTAAATTGGTTATCTTTAAGTTCTTGCCAGAAAAACCCCAAATTTCTCTTGTAAGGATAATTTTTGGAAGGGCAAATGGGTGGATGGCAGAATTACAGAACTGTTCCTTCGAATGTTGTTCATATGGAGTGCATTTGAATGAAATTGACATTTGGGGGAAAGGATTCTATGAGGATATAAGATAACAGCAGAACTGTTTGCTGGATGAAGTCATGTGGTAATGAGATCAGCTTTGCCTGGGAAAAATGACAGCATAAAATCCAGCTGATATGCCCAGACAAAATGACATGAAATTGCATGTATTTGTCTAGAGTATTATGGTAATAGTATTAGAGGGATAGGTTTCTGTTTCTCGGAGAGCAAATAATTTGAAGGCATACTTCATGCCCAGTATATCAGAATTGCAATAAACAAGCGTCAGAAAACATCTTGTCTTCCTCCAGGATTAGATGTCACTGAGTAGCTTATTTAGGGTGACGGCATATTTTCCTCACAATTCTCAAATCTTAAGTGGACCATCTATACATCTAACTTTTGGGTCATCGACTGTGTTCATCTTTGTGGAAATGATGAAGCAGCTCCTATTAGTAAAAGAACACTTTATTCTTCTGACAAGATTGAGTCGGTGCTAGTCTGCATGCACAGGTGTGCTTCCTGTGCTAAAATAAACGTGTTCCTGAAAGGTTACGTATAAATTGAGTCATTTTCCTATTGGCTTATATTATCTTGTCAAAGATGTTATGTCTTCCTTCCAGGTTGAACTTTAATTCACTTCTCACACTTTAACTTTCAGTTTCTCTTTAATCCTGAAATCTTTCCAAAGGGTTTTCATATTAATCTTGGTGATCTTAAAAACACAAAATAGCCAGGAAACTTCACAACTTAGAGCATCCTTTTATTCAGATAATAACTGCTCTTTTTTTTTTTTGGATGGAGAGTGTTCCTATAAATAATAAACACATTTGCTTTTTATTGGAGAAATTAAATTGAGCGAATATGGAGTGAACGTGCCGTGTTCTCTGTGCTAGCTGTGGCTGAGTCATCATGAACTCCCATTGGATCCTAAGAGAACAAGATGATGTCATAGGCATTTCTCAATCGCCATCACTCTGGAACAAGCTGCTCCTTCAAGCTGCTAGGAAAAGGCCAATATTCTGATACTTTTAGTATTCCCTGTCTTATCTTCCTGGTAAAATGATGAGGAACTGCTATATGGTACACATACATGTAAGCAATCTTATAGTCACGCTACAACATTTTGTATGATCAAGCACTGAAAGTGCTTATCTGAAACCTGATGTTCAGTTCTCAGCAGTCAAGAGTCACATTAATTTCTCTTTTCCCTCTTATTCCATTGTTTAGTAGATATTTTTCTGCTAAACGACCTACCATGTAATAGACGTCAGATTGTAGTCAATACAAATCTATATCTGAATTTCATCTCTGACATCTACCAACCATATGTCATGTCTGTGCCTCAATTTTCTTCACCTTTCAAATGGACTTACTAAGTACTATCTTGTATGGCTGTAGCAAAGATTGGTAATAATATATGTTAAATACCTAGTGCAATGCATGCATATAATTAATACTCAACAAATGACAATTTTTGTCATCATTGTCTCTTCCTCATCATCATCATTGTTGTTACTTATTGATATCTCTTCATTACCACTAGATTCAGAGACCTATACATTCCTGACCTAGCATAATGCCAGACATACTAGGCACCGAGTAATTATTTATTAAAATAATTCATAGGTAAAATTTGGCATATACACTGTGCCTTTGTGAACTCCAGATTCCTCAAGCCCCACCAGCCTATGGATACAAAATAATCCAGATTTACCGACTTTTATACAGCTGTTCATATAGCACCCTAGTATCCTAAAATATGCTTATTGAACATTTCTGTGTGTCTCCAGGGTTATCTCATATGTGCATAGAAAGAAACTCCATTTTGGAGGGTTCCTCCTCCACTGTCATCAGGCCACGCACCAAAACCCTGAAGGTACCGAGCTCCACAGCAGTTGATGCAAAGTGGTGTTGGGGTGTCTCTCTCCATTTAGTATTATTCCCATTAGAAGGGCTCCAAAGCAGTGCTGCTTGGGAACCAATGTTACTGGCACCAGCATGAGGCTCTGGGTGTGTGTTCAGGAAGGAATAGAGAGACGGCACCATGCCATATTCAAAATCAGCTCCCTTCTCTGGCTGAGGCTCTGTGCATCAGATCTAGAGCCTGGTTTCTTCCTTCGTAGGATGCATTATCTTCAGGAAGCAGCTCAGCTCCCCATGAAAATAGGCATTGCTCAGGTCTGCCCTAGTGGTTCATGAGACATGCTAGGACACTTCTGAACTCCTGTAATTGGAAACAATATTGGGTCAAGGCCCAACTCCTGCTATATAGCGAAATGCTGGTTTGAAAATCAACACGTCACCTTACTCCGCAATGGTGACAACTCATATTTACAGAAAAAAAAGTTCATGTATTGTTTTTTTCCAGCATTACTAAAGGTGTCTAATGGGAGACATAAGGTTTCCTTTTAGGAGGCTATATGAAAGGGCAGAGCACAGCACAATAAGAAATCCAAAACACATCTATTCACACTTATCACAGGACTCAAGGGACTGCCAGACTGCTCTAGTTTTAGAGTTCCTTCCAGGAAAGTTTACAGACAAAGCAGAAATTTCTCCTATACAAGTCTGGCACCAGGAACCATAGGGTTAACCCTATGTCACCTCATACTAGGACTCAGGTGGCAGCGGAACAGGCATGGTGAATCGGGACTGGCTCCTTTATCAATCAAGTATCAGCTAATTACTAGAGCTCTGCAGAATCCTAGAGAACCCAAAGCACTGAAGAGTATTTGCAGCTGCTTAAGGGAACAGGCCATGAAGACCAGTGCCCCAGTTCAGGCCATGCATTAAGAGGAAAATTGGGTCAATGGCTAGACGGAGGGCCTAGGAGAGAACCAGCTTTGAGGAAGCACATTTACCAACAAATGACTGCTAAGCACTTTGCAGTTGTCAAGTTCCTAGGCACTGAATAATAATGAAAGGGGGCTTCAGAGGGTGATGACTAATGGCCCCTCTATTTCCTGATGATGCTGGCAATTTTTTGTCATTTTGTTTTTATGTTAATTTATGCTCACAGGATTAGAATGTAGCATTATGTGGTCATTGAATTTAATTGAAGTATGGAACTTCATGGGCCTAGTTTTGCATTTCTCAGAGATTTCGGTAGTTTTTATCTTTAGCATTTAATCTTCCCCTCAGATCACCATTCCTAATGGCAATGATAATACATTTACACTTGCATCACACTTTTCCTTCTAAGAGCTCCAAGCATGTCATGGCCCATTACTCCCACAAGAGCTCTGTGAGGCAAATGTCAGGGAGGATTTTAAGCACTTTCCTTAGGTTTAACGTACATAAAAAGGTGCAGCTTTTATCATAGAGATAAGTTCTCAGCCATTTAAATTACTTTTGAATGCAATGAGAAGCTTTGCTTATGCATGAGTTTTCCACTGTGCTCTGTGATTTTCATACTGCAGAAATATGTGACCTTTAAGCTTGACAGCACTGCTCAGAGTACATGTAACTTATCAGGGAGTTTTCATTGATTGCCCCACCTCCTTTTCGTAAGGAATATAGTGTTTGTACCACATTGCCTGGAAAAATTGCCCAAGGGCAAGGGGAAGCACCGATTGAGACATGGAAGAGAGAATGCAGGGTTAGTGAACTCGCCCTTTAAAAGCAGCAACACTGGAATGTCCCTGGTGAATACAGAGGGACCAAAGGAGCATCCTGAGGCCAAGCAGCTCTCTGGATCCATTCTTGCTCTTTCTGAAGAGCCTCACAAGTATCCACTTGAAGACACTGGCATTCAGCACTCTTTCTTCTGAAGGCCAAAAGAATAAGAAAAAAGTCGCAGCATATTCTGCTATAGAAGCCAGCCTGATGGAAGAAGCCCTCCCCTGTGTCTGAAATAAGGAGCCATGGAAAGAGAAAAAATAGGGGGGTGGTTGTGTCACATTTGCATTTCCCTGAAGGACCAGAGAAGTAGTTGGGGCTTTTTTCTCTTATTAGAACATCAGGCAAACACCATCTGGCTCAGGTCTTCAGTGGATTGCAGGATTCTGTGCTGACAGCCTGCCTGTGTCCGTTGTGGGGGAAGGGGGGTGGAGGAGGAGGAATATGAGAGGTGAGATCTGGGACAATAGGGACAGTTCTGCCTACAGGTACTGCCAACTGACTCATCGAACATTCTGTTTTAGCCCAAATGGGTATATTGCAATCAGTTCTGGCATTAACCACCCAGAGTCAGTGTAGACCCCCACAAGTTAGGGACTCAGCCCTCTACAAGATTGTCTCCATTTCAGATGGAGTCAGCCACAAGTGGAGTCCCCAAGCCACCCACAGTTCTGACCAACCAGCTACATTTCCAGAGGATTCTCATGACACTGCTTTGGTTCAACAACTCACTAAAATGACTCACAGAACTCAGGAAAGCACTGTACTTACAATTATGGTTTTGTTACTGGTGGCGAATCCACACAGGTGTACAGAAACCTCAATTCTTGCCTCCTCAGAAGAAAGAATTTGACAGAGGGGCATAAGGCAGAAGAAAAGACCAAGGCAAGTTTTAGAGCAGGAGTGGATGTTTATTAAAAAGCTCCAGAGTAAGAATGAAAAGAAAGTAAAGTACACCTGGAAGAGGGCTAAGGGGGAAACTTGGAGGTCAAGTGTGAGGTTTGACCTTTTGACTTTGGGATTTTATATGTTGGCATACCCAGGGTCTTGCATCCCTTCTCCCTTGATTTTTCCGTTGGAGTGGGCTGTGTGCATGCGCAGTGGCCAGCTAGCATTTGGGAGGTGAGCATGCACAGTGTGTTTACTGGAGTTGTACGCATGCTCACCTGAGGCATTCCCTTTTCTGATGGAACGCCCCCAGAAGGTCATATACCAATTAGACTCCACCATTTTGACTCTCAGTATGCATGTGTGAGCCCACTTGCCCAACTCCTGAGATCTTAGCTGGAAGCTAATGATCAGTTTCAGGTGTTTCTATTGGGAAAGTGCCTTTCCCTGGTGCTGGCTGTGACCTATTATTATGTTAGAGAGATCGTTAACTGCCTGACCATCACCTGATGATCACCTGACATTCCTGGACAGGGGGCCAGTGGGGGGAATCTCCTGCCCTGCTTATGTCTTCCCGACAAGCTACCTTTTTAACAGTTTCATTATCAAATATACAAGTCAGACCAACCAAATTAAGAAACTTGCAGGGAGAGGTCTGGGAGGGTCCCAAACATGGAGCTTCTATGTCCTCTCCTCATGGAATCAGGATGTATCACCCTCCTGAGAGATTAGTGTGTTCACCAATCATGGCCTGGAGCATAGTGGCTCAACGGTGTAGTCCTAGCTATGTGGAAGGCTGAGGTGGGAAAATGCCTTGAGCCCAAGAGTTTGAGGCTGCAGTGAGCTATGAAGGCACCACTGCATTCCAGCCTGGGCAATAGTGAGACCTGGTCTCAAACATAAAATAAGATAAAATAAAAATGTGTTCACCAATCAGGAAGCTCCACTGAGCTTCAGGGTCCAGAGTTTTTTTTTAAATTGGTATAGCATTACATAGGTATGAGTGATTAAATCACTGGGCACAGGATGTAACTCAATCTCTGGCTCTCCTCCTCTCAGAGGTTGAACTGGCTCAACGTTCCAACCCTCTCATCACATGGCTGATCTTTCCAGTGACTAGTCCCCATCCTGAAGCTACCTAGGGGCTCACTGTGAGTCACCTCATTAGCATAAATTCAGGTATGATCTAGGGGATTCATAAATAACAAGGACACTTCCACCACTTCACAAATTCCACGGGTTTTAGAAGCTCTGTGCCAGGAACCTGGGACAAAGACCGGACACATTCTTTCTTACACAATAAGAGGCTCCTGAACCATGAAGCAGGGAATGTAACACAGATATTCCCACACTGGAGGTTCATAGAGCCCCAAGGAAGGGAATATAGAGAATGAATACTTGAGAGTATAGTTTTAGAGAACGTTTATGGTTAGGGGCCAAGAGAAGAAAGACATTTGGCTTACTTATTAAAATTCTCAGATTTGGCCATCTCCTAGTTCTAGCACCTTTGAGACTGGGTTGTCTGCATCAGGTATTGATGAATAGCCTTCTTTAATTCTTTCAACACTGACAAATCAACACTAGGGCCCATATGCTCACCATCTTTATTATACTTCATTTGCAGTTTTTTTCCATTGTGCTAAATCCACAGAAATATTGCATGTCCAGCCAGAATTCTGGTACATACTTGTGTTGGCAATTCTGTGAGCAATCCTTTTAAAGTACTTTGCTAAGCTTTTCATAATCAAGTGATACAAATGCAATCAGGCATATGATGTACCACAAGGTAGGATGTACCAAGTTATGACTGCACAGATTTGAAATATCTATAAGGCACATGAAATTGGAGTGATTCTTCACCACAACTGGGCGTGAAAGAACTGTCATATTATTTTATTTAAATCTGACTTAGAAACCCCAACCACTGACCCCATTGTAGAGAATTTAATTCTTGCTTATTAGCAGAACTTTTTCTTCACTCCCCACCCTCAGAGTCATTACAACAAAATATCTGTGAGGCCATCCCTATATCTGCCCATACTAGCAAATACTAATCAATTCACTGTCAGAGGCCACATGAGTCCTTAAATCCAGGAACTTTATTAGGGAAATATAAATTAAAACCAATAAGAGATACCACTACATTCCTATTACAATGGCAATCATAGGAAATTACTGATGATAACAAGTGCTGTTGAGGCTGCAGAACAACTGGAACCCTCATATGTTGCTGGTGGAAATGTAAAATGGTGCAGCTACTCTGGAAAAGTGTGGCAATGTTTTATAAAGTTAAACATACCCTGACCATATGCCCGGAAATCCCAATCCTGGCTATTTACCCTGAAATGAAATTTTATGTTCACATCAAAATCTGTGGATGAATGTTTATAGCAACTTTATTTGTGATCATCAAAAGCTGGAAACAATCCAAATGTTCTTCAGAGGGGAAAAGGATAAACAGACTGTGGTGCATCCGTACTGTGAAATACTACTCAGCCGCAAAAAGAAATCAGCTAGCAATACACATAACACAGATGAATCTCAAAGACATGCTAAGTGAGAGGAGCCAATCTTAAAAGGATACACACTGTATTATTCCTTTTATTTGACATTCTTTGTAAGACAGAACTATAGTGATGGAAAACGAATCAATGGTTTCCAGGGGTTCTGAGTGGGGGCGGGCTGTGACTATGAAGAGATAATAAGGGTGCTTTCAGGGGGTGATGGAACTACTCTGTATCTTGATTACATGAATCTCTAGGATACATTTATCTATGTTAAAATTTATAGATCTGTACAAACGAAAACAGTTGATTTTACTATAAAATAATTTTTCTTTTTATTATTTAAACAGATTTTTATATGCTAATTTTTAAATTAAATGTTAAAAAAACAAACAAACAAGCAAAAACCAATCCAAGGGCATGTTCCTTCTATGCCATATTTGGGTGAAAAACTACAGGTTCTGGGACTCCAGTGCCTGGAGTCAGTCTCCCTAGGCACAGGAAGCATTTCCTTTGAAAAAAATAAATAAATAAATAAACTGGCTACTCCCAGAGGGGAACAAGAGAGACTGTGGACCTTGCCCAGCTTTATAGGCTGCTCACCCTCTCTCTGACATTCTTTGGCCTACTCTTCTCCAGTCTCTTCCTTGTCAGGGGACACACTTGCTTAGTATTCTCAAGACTTTCAGGAAAGCCAGAAAGCGAAGTTGTTTCAAGCAGTTTCTACTTTCAGCTCTTCAAATACCCCTGAATCAAGTAGCACAAAGGCTATGACCTCTTCTAGGAAAGAGGTCATAAAATGACGGATATTCATCCTTGCTCGATTTGTTAGAAGTGAAAACAACCCCAAGTTAAAACCTCAGTAAATTACCCTGCTGCTCAAATAACAAGGAGAAAATTTTGCTCAGTCCCTTATTGTTCTGGCCTCCATCATCAATAAAATAATAAAGAATGGGAAAGATCAGGAAAAAGCATTGTGCACAACCTGGCACAGTGGCTTGTGCCTGTAATCTCAGAATTTTGCGAGGCCAAGGCAGGTAAATCACCTGATGTCAGGAGTTTGAGACCAGCCTGGCTAACATGGCAAAACCCTGCCTCTACTAAAAATAAAAAAAATTAGCTGGGCATGGTGGCAGGCACCTGTAATCCCAGCTACTCAGGAGCCTGACGTAGGAGAATCGTTTGAACCTCAGAGGCGGAGGTTGCAGTCAGCTGAGATCGCACCACTGCATTCCAGCCTGGGCGACAGAGTAAGACTCTGCCTCAAAAAGAAGAAGAAAAAAAGTATTGTGCACATAATGTGTGTGTGTGCTCTTAAGTTTATGTGACTTAACCAAGGGAACAGGAGGCAACCAAAGGTGAAACAGGTAGGGACAAATGACACAAGAGCACCTGTACCTGACAGTGTAAAGGAGACAGCTCACCTGCTGGGAAATGAGTGGCATTAGAAGATCATCAGGCCAACCTAAATCCACATCTCTGGCCCAATGGTTGGAAAGGGGCCAGCAAGTGCCTCCTGCAGACCAGTACCAGGACTTGCCCTAAGACTGCAAACATGCAAGATGGCAAAGGGCCCCAGAGATTAAAAGGAGAATTGAGGCTGGGTACTGTGGCTCACACTTATGATCCCACTTCTTTGGGAGGCCGAGGCAGGAGGATCACTTGAGGTCAGGTGTTCGAGGCCAGCCTGGGCAACATAGTGAGATCCCCATTTCTATAAAAATTTTAAAAACTAGCCAGGCATCATAGCTCATGCCTGTACTTCTTACTGCTTGGGAGTCTGAGGCAGGAGTCTCACTTAAGCCCAAGAGTTCAAGGCTGCAGTGAGCTATGATCACACCACTGCATCCCAGCTTGGATAACAGAAGGAGACCCTTTCTTTAAATAAAAAACAGGAGATGGGGATATCGGCCAGGGCTACAGCTTCATTGTGCCATACACGAAAGTGTCAGATGAGATGCACAAGTGAGACTGAATTCAACCCACATTCCATCTTCCAAGCCACGAGTCTTATGATATTGAAATATGGCAGAGTAAACATAAAATTTTTTAAATTCAGAAAACGCTTTAGAAAGATTACATACATTCTAGTTGAATTGGAATAATTAATCACATAACTTTGCCCCAAACTTTCTGAAAACCAAGAGGAAGAGAGAAATCTCATTGAAACCTTCATCTTCTAATTATTCAATAAAAGGAAATCTTTAAATTATTTTATAGAAGCAAGCTATACTAGAAATAAGTATCACTGGATTTTACTAAGGGGAGCTTTGAGAAATATGATGGATATGTTATTGATTACAAAATATACAAAGGTATTCTTCAAATGAATATTTCCTTTATCTACCCTCTAAAGAGTCAACATAAGTAACAAAGATAACACCTGGACATATTTCTTTCTAATTTTCTGAATTAATAACAAGATAAATGCAAGGCCAGCCACCGGTGGCTCACACCTGTAATCCCAGCACTTTGGGAGGCCAAAGCACGTGGATTACTTGAGGCCAGAAATTCAAGAACAGCCTGGCCAACATGGTGAAACCCCATCTCCACTAAAAACACAAAAATTAGTCAGGTGTGGTGACATGTGTCTGTAATCCTAGCTACTCGGAAGGCTCAGGCTCTGCCTGAGAGGCAGAGGCAGAGATTGCAGTGAGCTGAGATCACGCCACAGCACCCCAGCCTGACGACAGAGCAAGACTCTGTCTCAAACAAACAAACAAACAAACAAAGAAAAAAAGGAATCCTAGTGCTCAACAAACTTGAGAATCACCAAGTTCAAAGTGTGAGTAGTTAGCATACGTCCAATGGAAGCCTTCTTTAGGTTGGATCACGGTAAATGTACAGTTCAATTCTAAAAAGTGTCTACAAGTTGATAATCTTCATTATTGACTGGAAAATGACCCACACTATTTAGCTGGCAATCAGGTAGCATGTAGTTCTGAAAATGTGGAGCCTCCCATTCTTAGGTCATCAACCTACTTTTTCAAGGAGGTAAGTTTCTAGAATGCCTAGGGATATGGTTCCTCAGCCACAGAACTTAGAAAGATTTTTAAAGTTCCGCATTTCAAAGGAAAATCTCAGCTGCTTGTAAGTGTAGACTGACAAATGAAATCAGTCTTTCTTCCATGTTTTTATCTTAAGCAATAACTCTGCACTGACTCTTCAAAGAGCCCATGATCAATTCTGACAGGCAAAGAATATTAATAAGAGTGTCAAGAAGGTGGGTCTGACATTTGAAAATTTGATGAATTCAGAGTGACACCAGGAGAACGACAAACTAAAATCGAACCGAAGATCATCAAAGTTGGGGTATTGGTTTCCTGTGTGGATGGGACACTGAATATCTAGCTTCTCATCAGTGCAGTCTTCACAGTCTCCTAAGGGATATCTGAATTGGGTTAAGAAATGCCATCCCATATGTCCAGAGGTGAGACCCTCATGCTGTAACAGCCTTGTAGACTACGACTTGCCTTTCATCACACCTTCAGAATTCTAAATTTTGTCCCAAGCTAATGTAGATTTCCCTAAAGGAGAAGTGGGTGGAGAAGAGGAAGAGATTCTGTATTATGTTACTTCCTGAGAATTCTCTTTCATTAATCTTTGCTCGGAAGGTGCCTTTGGGTGGTTTTTGGTGCAACGAATAATGTTCACACACAATCTTTCCTGTCAAACATTATATTCATTCTAAAGTCTGCCGACAGTTTGGGAGCGGTGTCTTTTGCTATTATGCTTTCCAATTGGCTTTCTATTGTCACTTCAAGAAGTGTAGAAACACCTGATTTATGAGAGTCTGGCTTAAAAAGTGTCATTTCCATTGCTTCCTTAGTAACTGCCTCAAATAAGCAGAGGAGGGCAATTTGGCTTGAACTCGCTTTGATAAGCTTTAAGTTTAATTTATACATTGGATAGAGCTCTCCGACTCATCAAAATTCCACTTAATACATCTCAGAAAACACCTGAAAGACAAGAAAAATGTGGGCATGACCCTATAGTTAAGGCAACAGCTGTGTTTGTGAATATCATCTTAAAGCAGATTTCTGTTTTTCTCCCCTACACTATCAGAACACATGAAAAACAGAATTTCAATGACTCAGAAACTATACCACAGTTGATAATTAGGCTGGTTTCTCAAAGGTACCTTAATCTTCTTATTTCCTTTAGCATCTGTCTATAGTTTGTCTATGTTATACCTGATATATTTTCTCCAGTAACCTCATTTATGGGACATAGCTCAAAAGTCAGTAGCAGATAACTGACAGTTTACAAAGAGAGGAGGTTTAATTTAATATGCAGAGGCACCAGAGTCTCTTAGAAGATGACTGGTGCCAAGAAATTTGGAAGGTCATTATGTGGACTATCTGCAGCACAGTACCTTTTGAACCTTTTTAATGGGTAAGGAGGAACATTTATGCATAATGGTATGAGGCTTATTGTACACTTGTCCCCAATGCTGTCAGTCACCTGCATGAATCTAAGATGAGTTTTAAAACTGCAGGCTCACAGTAAGCTGAACAAGCAGTTTGGAAGCTCCCCTCAGCCTGAACTGGTGAGAGTTTCACCTGAACTGGTGAGAGTTTGAGAGATTGCTTCTCAAACTTTAATATGCATATGAGTTACCCAGGAAGATTGTTAAAATGCGGATTCCGATTCAGAAGGTCTGGTGTAGGACCTGAAGTTAGGCGTTTCTAGCAGGCCTCCAGGTGATGCTGGTGCTTCTCATCCATTATCTACACTCTGAGTAGCAAGGGCTTAGAAAAGAGTGTTTCCCAAGTTTCTTTGCACATATGGCAGCAAGAACTGAGATACTGGGGTTTCTGTAGTTCTCCTGCCAAGCTGGTAGATGCTTTTTAGATTCATCTTTTGTATTCATTCATATTTTTTTCTGTCAACCACAGAAGGTTTTTCTGTAAAAAGCAAAGATACTAAGGCAAGAATTCAAAGAATCACTGAGATAATAGTCTTGTGCTTTACTTTGGTGTTAAGGACCTGATTTTGCGGGGGATGGGAGGAGAGGAGAGTGAAGCTTTTAATCCAAATACTACAGCATGCAAATAGTAATTTAGAAAAGTGAACAGCAAAACTTGCACATGAGGATGATTTTTCTGTGTTCTATGATTTAGTTCTCAAGTAAATAATGAGGCCAGTGTGGAATTGCCACGTTTTACCATAATTTAGACAATTGTTTCCATGTGTGGAAGTTGAGTTAGGATTCTCTATTTGCTGCATTTATCATTTCCTTTTCATTATTTTGTTAGGGCAATGTATACTTTCACATAGGCCCAGATCACCTCACATAGACGTGTTAGGGATACCAAATTTGAAAACAACTCAGGCTTTTGAGATTTTTAAGGAATGGTTTTTCAGTTCTGTGTGTTCCTTTTTAGCCTTCTCAAGAGTTTTTCATCTGCTCCTTTTGGAGTGTGATCATGTATGAATTCCCAGCACCAAAATAGCCCATTCTAAGTGTGCATGTGTATTAGTGGTAGATTTTGGGGGAGGGCAGGGGTGGTCAAAGCTTGAGACAGTTGGACTCCAGAGGTTTCACATCAAAGTGCCAATGTCATGGTTATAAACCAACACTGACTTACACTCTCATAATACTTTATAAAGTTTATAAAGTTCTTTTATTATGTGTTTTGATCCTGACAATAAAATACTAAGGTTAAAAATGGCAACCCCTCTTTACTGGTTAGATTCTAACGTAACAAAGGATGCATGGAGTTACCCGAGACTACAAATACTTCCAACTACAGACAATCTCCATTACAGCAAAACAGCTAAACAGAGTTACCCTTATGAAGATCAGCTTATTCAATATTTATGTGTGTAGCACTGTTTTACCTTGGGCCAATACAAAAGACTTCTCTTTTCCCCACATTTTATGTAATTAATAGTAATAAGAGCTAACAGTCACTGAAAGTTTACCACGTCAGACACTGTTCATGTTAAATATAATCCAATCCTTACACCATCCTATATGGTGCATACCATTATTAGTCCATTTTATGGATAAGGCATTTGAGATTTAAATAAGTCATGCACTCGGCTAATGGTTAGAATCAAGATTCACATATAGATACACAAATTCAGAGGCTTCATTTCTAACCAGGAGGCAAATTGTCTTCATCTTGGAAGGAAGTTTGAGATCCATTTAATTGGCAATGAGCAAAGGATACGCCTTATGCTTGCTTAGGACTTTTTAATTTTCACCACAGTTCATCCCTGGAAGCTCTGAACCCTTCCAATAACTTTGTGTCCAGAGTTCTCAGCTTAACAACATCTGAATGTACTCCAGCTAATGCTTTGGACATTTCAGCATACTTTCCTGTCCTTTGTCTTGTTCTGTAACAGCAAAATGTCCCATATTCTTTCAAAGAAAAACTACCCCCATGAAATCTGATTAGCATTCATTCATTCATTCTCCACCACCGCAACCAATGAGATTGGGTTTTCGAAGGATACTTGTGACTCCAACATTGCTAAAGATAATGGCCACTTCTCAGTTCTCACCTTGCTTAACCTCATCACTTGACATTGCTGATCACTCCCTCCGCCTTGAAATACTGTCCTTAATTGCCTTTCAGGAAATCACACCTTCCCCCGTCTTCCTCCTCTCTTTCGGGCTATATACTGTTTCAGTCTCTGCTGCTGGCTCCTTTCATTTCCCTGATTCCTAAACATCAGAGTGCTTGAACCTCCTCTCTTTCATCAATCATGTGCTTGGTGATCTCAACCAATCTCAAAGCTGAGCCCTATTATATAAATGTATGTCTCTGGCCTATACCCCCTCTTGAGTGTCAAACCTATGCATCCAATAGCCTGCTCTTAAATGTCTAACAGGCATCTCAAGCTTATTATGCCCAAAACTGAACTTGTGATTTTTCTCTGAGTCTGTCCCTTAGCAGTCCTCTACCTCATAAGTGGCAAATCTATTCTTCCAGTTGTTTAGGCCAATTTTACATTCATTCTCTTTCTTGCACTCATATCCAATCTATCACAATATCTTGATCTTAAAAATATATATCCCAAATACCTGCTGACTCTACCTTCAAAATATACCCAAATGACTTACCATTCCTATTGTTACCATCCTAGTCCAAGTTTCTCTCTTTGTTTAGAAAAATACCCTTCTACTTGGTCTCCATGCTCCCACCCATGCCCCGCTACAGTCAATGTAGCAGTTGGATTGATGTTTTGTAAATCTGAGTCAGATCATCCCCTATCCCACTCAGAACTTGCCAATTTCACTCAGAGGAAAGGCCCAAATTCTTCCTACAGTCTACAAGCCCCTACACATTCTGCATTTCCACAACAGCCCCTAACTGTTCCTGATACGTACCAGGTACACAAGGCCTTCCTTCTCATTAGGGCTTTTGCAGTTACATTTTCTCCTACCTTGAATAATCTTTCACTAGACATTGTGATGGCTCCCTTACCTCCTTTAGGGTTTTGCTTAAACATCAGCTTCTCAATGTGGCCCTCTGTTCCAGTTACTTTTGTGGCATAAGAAATGTCCTCAAAACTCAGTGGTTAAAACAACAATCATTCTTATATGCTCAAGGATTCTGTGGGTTAGGAACTCAGAAAGAGCATAATGAGAATAGCTGAGGGTGACATCACAGCTGGGAGTGGAAAATTGACTCACTCACAAGTCTAACAATTGTGTCAGTGGATACCTTAACCAGAACACCTATATATGGTCTCTCCGTAGCTCTGTGGGCTTCCTAGCTGCATGGTGGCTGAGTCCCAAGAGTGTATTTCAAAGAGCTGTATCACCTTTTATGACCTAGCCTCAGAAGTAACACAGTATCTCTTTGACCAGAGCCGTAAACTCACCCATGTGTAAGGAGAGGAACAGAGAACCCCACTCCTCCCCCCACCCACCATCTAGTGGGAGAAGTATCAAAGTCACATTGTAAGGAAAGCATATGGGTGATATCATGGTTGCCACCTTTAGGCATTACAATCTGACACACCTTCCCTGCTCACTTTATTTTAAATTGCAACCATTCTCAGCCCTCTGCCTCCTCCACCTCAACACGCTCTACCCCCTTTCCTTTATTGTCCCCAGAGCATTTTTGTTAGTCTCCTGTAACAAATTACCACAAACTTAGTGGCTTCCAACAACATAAATTTGTTTTCTTACAGTTCTGTAAGTTAGAAATCTGAAATTCATTTCACTAGGCTAAAATTAAGGTGTAAACAGGGCTGCATCCCTTCTGGGAGCCACAGGGGAGAATTCGATTCCAGCCTTTCCCAGCTTTCATTGGCTTCCTGCATCCCTTGGCTGGTGGGCCCACATCACTCCGACTTCTGCTTCTATCGTCACCTCTCCTTCTTATAAGGACGTTTGTGATTATGTTGGGCCCACCTGAATAATCCAGGCAACCTCTCCACCTCAAAATTCTTAACTTAGTTACATCTGTAAAGTCTCTTTTGGCAAATAAGAGAACATATTTATAGGTTTAGGGATTAGGAAGTAGACATCTTTGGAGCCTGTTATTCAGCCTACCAGAGCACTTATCACCATCTGACACATTACATATTCTACATATTTATGTCCTGTTTAGTAGAACATAGTCTCCATCAGAGAAAAGAGTGCTTTCTTTTTTGTTGTTGTATCCCAGAAGCCTAGTAAAGTTCCTGGCATATGTTAAAAATGCAATATGTATTTGTTGAATAATTATTTTCTTGTCAAATAAATGATTCCGTAAATATTATTGAGTGCCTACTATGTGTGGGATAATGTAGCTACATTGAAGGCTTGTTAAAACTGATTTTCCAAAGTGTTCTAAACACTCTGTACCCATAGAGAAAACCACATGTGTGATTCATCAAAATAAAAAGTCAAGGGTCTAGCCCATAACCACAATTCAAAAAATCTTTTCCATTCCTTTTTGGACATTGTACAAAAAGTTATTGTCTCTGTCATAACAAGTGTGCAGTCTGAATCTCTGTCATCTTCCTACCCCGGTTACTCGTCCTAAATGAAAACGGAAGACATGCAGAAGGCAGAGGATTCGGACCCTGGGTCTTAATTACCTACACAGGGTTTGGGAACTGCTACTTATTAAACTCTTAATTGAGCAGCCCTATGGCCCTGCTTGGGGTTTTGTTGCCATAATATTCCATGATATTTCTCCAGACAGTACACAAATAAAAATGGTTTGTGTTTCAACTGAATTTCCTGATTCTTTGTGAATCAAGCCAGATGTGTGGAAATCTTTCTCTCTCTCTCTCTCTCTCTCTGTGTGTGTGTGTGTGTGTGTGTGTGTGTGTGTGTGTGTTTAGACACTGATCCATATGCTTGCACGGATGCGAATTCTGTGACCTTCTGTTCTTTCTTTTCCTTGATGATTTGTACACACAACCTCATAAGGCAAATCTCATAATTAAGTTGGATCTGTTTCAACCATGAATTTTTCAAAAGATCATAATCATCATGGTTTCCATGTTCATTCAGAAAATAATGTAGTCACATATGTTCATAAATGACCCACAAAGAATCTGCCCTTATCAATTTTGTTTTGGAACATGAGTCAAATTGGACTTATTTCTATTCACTTCAGATGTAATGACTTAGCCTGTTACTAAACATCACATGGAAAGCAGAATCTCAAAGTGAAAAACAGAAGCAAATACTGTTTTCTGTGTTAACTAGAGTTAGAGGATATCGGGGAAGGAAACCAAGAGTAGTTAAGAGCTTCTATTTCTCTTTAAGCTCAGTTTTCTCAGCTGCGAAGTGGGCACACTAAAATCTTTCTTGGCAACTTACTTGGCCTCTATACACTTGACTCCTTTATCCATATAATTGTTATGGTAATAATAACATCTACCTCGGAGAGGAGCTGGAAGATGAAATTAGTTTCAGATATAGATTACTTATTTAAATGGCTGGTGCTTAATAAACATTCAATATGTTTAATACACATTAGTATTCACTCATAGAATTAGGTAAATTCTAGACATGTGATTTATATTAACTAATTGATAGCTATTTTTAAAAAAACAATTTCTTAGAGCAGTTTTAGGTTCACAGCCAAAGTGAGAAGAAAGTACAAAGATGTCCCATGTACCCTCTTCCCCGTCCCATGCACAGGCTCCCTCATTATCAACATCCCCTATCAATCAGAGTGGCACATCTGTTACAATTGATAAATCTTCATTGACACATCATCACTGTATTGGGCCGTTCTTGCATTGCTATAAAGAAATATCTGAGATTGGGTAATTTATAAAGAAAAGAGGTTTCATTGGCTCACGTTTTCTGCAGGCTGTAAGGAAGATCTGGAAGCTTACAATCATGACGGAAGACAAAGCAGGAGCTTGCACATCACATGGAGAAAGCAGGAGCAAGGCAATGAGAGGGAGGTGCTACACACTTTTAAAGAAAGACCTCAGAAGAATTCACACACTATGGTGAAGACAGTGTCATGGGGCATGGTACTAAACCATTCATGAGAAATCCACCCACATGATCCAGTCACCTCCCCCGAGGCTCCACCTTCAACATTGGGATTGCATTTCAATATGAAAGTTGAGTTGGGAAACACATCCAAACTATATCAATCATTCAAAGTCTATAGTTTACATTAGGTTTTGTTCTTGGCCTTGTATATTCTATGGGCTTGGACAGATTTATAATGACATGTACCTACCCATTACAGCATCATTCAGAATAGGTTCTCTGATCTAAAAGTCCTCCGTGCCCCTCCTATCCATCCCTTCATATAGCTCCCCCACCCCTAATCCCTGGTGACAACTTATCTCCTTATTGATCTATAGTTTTGCCTTTTCCAGAATGTCATATAGTTGGAATTATACAGTAGGTAGCCTTTTCAGATTGGCTTCTTTCCTATAGTAATCTGCATTTAAATTTCCTCCATATATTTTCATAGTTTGATAGCTCATCTCTTTTTAGTGCTGAATAATATTTCATTGTCTGGATGTACCACAGTTTATTTATCCAGTCACTTACTGAAGGACATTTTAGTTGCTTCCATAGCTATTATTTTTAAAAGCAGAAAGGACTCCTCTAGCTGAAAAACTAAAGAACAACTTACATAGTCTGATTTCAGAAGCCCAGGAATGTTCTATTTACCCTTAGGAGTTTCTCTTCTACCTTGAAATAAAGCCTGCTGTTTCTTCAACAAAGCTTCATTTATCTGACTTAAAATGTTACAATGAAATACACCTAGGAGAAATATTACTTTAAACATCGTTAGCTATTTACACTTCAGAATGAGTGAGTTTTATATCTTGTTCTGAGAAATTTCCCCAGAGGTAGAGGACAACAACATGAGACAATTGGCAGCAAGGAAAACAACTTCACCTGCTCCACGATTATAAATAACTTATGTGAATATCAAATTCAATGACATACAGAATGTTTTGGTTTCAGTATATATCCCACCATTCCCTCCGAATGCCCCAGTTGAGTGATCAGGTCTTAGAACTTTTACGAATATAGGCAAAAATCCTCTTAACTGACCCTCATTGGATGTCAAAATTATTTTGATAGTTTGAAATACTTGTCAAAGGAGTTATTACTGTTTTTGGAGGGCATTTACTTTTTGTACTTTTCATGGCTGGAACTAAAGTTTATGAAGAAATACAGCCAGCGTTCCTTGCTCCTGTTTTTCCCTCTCCCTTGACCTTGCCAGGGCACCTGAGACTCACACATCTCTTCCACAAGGCATCCCAGCCAGGCCTGGGTCTGCCACTAGTTTTCATGAAGGAAGTAGAAAGATCACACAGAAACTGCATGGTACAATGAAGGAGATTATCTGTTGAAAAGGAAGTGAAGATTTCACTCAGCTGGTAATTAAAAACAGGCTCTTGACACGCTTTTCTGCAAATGAGCTAAACATGGCAAGTGATTTCCATTCTCTTGGCCTCAGTTTCCCCACTGGTTAAATGGGAATTGGATAAGATAATTTATAAGACAAATCCTCTAGTTCTAAGGTTCTATAACTACTCCTTGACAGTTTTGTACCTAACTAAATGCCAGGGGTCATTCGTTCCTAACATTTTATACCCAACTAGAATATAAACTCTAGGCTACAGCACCAGGACTCCCCAAGCTCCTGGGGCAACCCATCTTTCACTGCCTACACAAAGCAAAAACAGTGAAGTTGGTCTTCAATGACCCCAGCCTCTCCTTCTCTCCTCTAAAGCCATCCAGTTAGAAGCTGTGGAATCCTAAGGCTCACTTGGACAAGTTATCTACATTCTCTGAGCATTAATTTCTTCTCTCATAAACTGAAGATTATGATATCCATCTCACTGGGCCTGCAGTGAGAATTAGTTTTCATAATGCATACAACTTACTAGCACAGTGCCTGGCATATATTGGCAATTTTCTCTTCCTTTTGACTTTATTGCCTTGTGCTTTTAAAATTCTAATTCTTCCTCTACATTAAAGGAAAGGAAATGGCTTGGTGAGACTAAACTCTTTGTATTGTGTGATGGTTCCCCAAGCTCCTGTAGGGTTCAGCCTTTTATCTTTGACTATGGAAAGCTTTGACTATTCTACAAAGAATCCCAAGTACGTGGAGCACAGGTGACAAGAACAGTTCTCTTGCTAAGCTGGGGCATCTCTCTTGATTTTGAGCTTGAACTTCCTCAAAGTCAGTGCCTAAGTCTACTTGAGTTTTTTCTAGGAAGCCAGTGAGTCAGAAAAGCCTGAGTGGGAAAAAATGGCAAACCTCCACCAGCTCCCTGCATCATGTGCCAAAAAAGACAACTGTCTGGGCTCCCCTGGGAAGCAGTGGCAGCTGCTAGAGGTTCTTGCCTGGGAACTGGGGGCGTGGAGGATGAGGTGCTGGCATCGAGGGTTGTTTGCACTGATTCCCCCACCCCTTCCAGCTGGCTACAGAGGTCTGGGTGAGGAACAGGTGGAGAGAAGAGAGGGAAGAGCCAGGAGCAGCTGGACTCTTGCAAAGCTCCCACAAAAAAAGCTGTTCCAAGACCTGAGCACTTGGGACCAATCCAGGGAACTCAGCCCCAGTCACTGGCAGGGACTCACAGCCTGCTGCTGCCTGTGGCCCACAGCAGGCAGTCCAAACCCCTTTGCACGGTGTCCTGAGCTCTTCCCAACATGGCTGCTGCCCAGCTTCACCTCCTGCCACTTTCCTAGGTCAGCTTCTCATCATCTCCTGAGCAGCCTCCGTGTGATCATGCTCCTCTCAATCTGGAAGGTCCTTCTATCCTACTCTATGTTGAAAACTCTGCCACAGTCCCTAAGACCCATCTCAGGTTTGCCTTCTTTGCCTAGGTCTTACCTCTCTGCCCTGAGCCTCTGCAGCATTCATATCTCCATGGCAATCCTCGCTAGTTCCTCATAGCCATCTGTTTGCATGGCTTGCTTCTCTACTCAGGTGGAAGATACTTGAGAACAGGGACCTTGCTTGATTCACCCTGAACTCCAGCACCCAGCCTGCACTTGGCATAGGATACGTATTTAATGAATATCTCTTAAATGGATGTTGAGCCCCAGTTGCAGAAGAATAAAAAAAGAGAACTTGGTCTTCCCCCTGTGAGGCCATGAGTATGGTCAAATGAACTATGATGCTCACAGTACCAAGAACCTAATCAGTGCTGGCCCTGATCAGAGACTCTTGGAGGATTAACCGAAGATACAAACTAGAAACACAACTCAACTGTTTAAAAGTAATACTCACTTTACATACTTTCTTCCATATTCAAAATATTTTTTTTCTTGGCCATTGAAAAAATCCTTCTGTTGTGATAGCAGAATTTCATTCTCAGATGCCAAGGAACCTTACAATGCATTTTACCTTCTTCCTCCTTATTTTTATAATCCTAGAGAAACAGCTGTAAAGAGAAAAAAAACATCACACACTCAGATGCACTCAGAACTCTGTCACAAAATGGACATTAGAACTGCTAGCTGGGGGGAATTTTTCTTTAAGAAAAACTCCATAATATATTAAACATGCAATAGCATTTCCTAGATTCTCCATTTTCCTCCACCCAGGGAGGAATTCCAGATCTAATTATAGGCATTTATGGAAACCACTTTCATTGATGCCTAATCACCATGTAATATGAGAACTGTTATGAACACCACTGCATGTGTTAACTTTATGCTTTACTGGATTGCATGTTTTACTGGACTATCACATTAAACTCTACAAAAGCACACTCAGTCTTCAGCAAGTTTGTCCATTCTGTATGGCTGATCACTCCTCGAGAATAGTTACCTACTCATATTTTAGAAAAACTAGTTGGAGCTTTGGTGAGAGTTATTTTTGATACCTCTTCTGCACCATTCGCAACACCTGGCCCCATGCTTTATGGTCATGTTGCAAGATTTCATAAACATCTGCAAAGAAAATCTACTTATTGAGAGAATATGGAGCCCACAGAATACCTTAAGAGCCTGCAGAACACTCAGTGGCCAAGAAGCCTTCAGAAGACTCCCCCGGACTTCTAATCTGGCAGGAAGACTGACACATTTCTAAAGGAGCCTTTGAATAATTATTTAAGAGAAATGTGATTTCAATTTTTTGTTATCTTTGGACTTTCCAGAGTGAAATAACAATTCTGCCATTAGCACTTTAGCCCTAGGGTGGAAGTGAATTTCACCTAGAGCAAACTTCCTAATATGGAGAGGGAAGGGGAAAAGGGAGATCATGGAAAGATCTGGGATGGGAGGCAGCCCTAGTTCTGTCATTAACTGGGGATTTGGGACATTTGCCCTCTGGGCTTCTGCTCTGTGAGATGCACTTCATTTAAGCCTTAAGCTGCTGGTCTTCTGGGATCACTGAGAGCAGCAAAAGGGACCATGGAGGTGAATGTCATGAGCTAGGTCTTGTGATTATGATGGGCTGGGAGGGTCAGTGGAGCCAGCATTTAATTAGTGTCCAGGTGTAGCCCATTCCACAGCTACATGTGGGTCAGAGGTTTGCTGAGGGAGGGAGAGATGGGACAGGATCCCGAATACCATGGAGAAGATCCACCCAACTAAAAATCACCCTCCCCACGCTTGCCAAGCACAGCGCCGTCTCCCTGCCTGCCTCAGTCCTTCTAGGCCTCCTGAGTCTTCTCTCAGATATATCTTTTTTTTTTTTTTGAGATAGAGTCTCGCTCCGTTGTCCATGCTGGAGTGCAATGGTGCGATCTCAGCTCACTGCAACCTCCACCTCCTGGGTTCAAGAGATTCTCCTGTCTCAGCCTCCCTAGTAGCTGGGACTACAGGCATGCACCACCACACCCAGCTAATTTTTTGTATTTTTAGTAGAGATGGGTTTTCACCATGTTGGCCAGGCTAGTCTCAACCTCCTGACCTCAGGTGAGCCACCCACCTTGGCCTTCCAAAGTGCTGGGATTACAGGTGTGAACCACCCTGCATGGCCAAGATACCTCTTCTTGACTTGTGCTGCAAGCTATTGTTCACTCTGACATCCCAGGACAGTTAAGGAAAGAAAACCTGTACAGTTGTTTCTGTTTGGATAGATTTGGATGATGGCGTGGGTGAGCAATGTATTGCAGCTGATGGATTAGATAGTCCGGACATGGGATCGAACCCCTCCTCACCCCACCCAGTTTCACAGAGGACACATTCCTAAAACACACGGTGTTAACTACAAACGCAGAATCAGAGGAAGTCTGCGGGCTGAGGGCTGAGGGCTGAGGGCAGGGCAGCCACTGAGGCACAAGGTCAGGTCTCTTTTCATGAGAAAACCTTGTGCGGTGAGTTCTCGGCCTCAAGGTGGTGCCTCTTCCCAGGCGGCTCTAGCCAGTAACGGAGAACAGTAGGAGTACTCAAGTCTGGCTATTTCTGCCCAACATGGGACTCCTCCAGGGGGACAGCCTGGCTCTGCATGGAGCTCCGGATGGGGCTGGCGGGACTTTCTAAATGCCGCACTGCACTGCCGAGGAGGCTCTCCCTGCTCCATCCGCATGATCTAAAGCCCCTCCCTGCCTGCTCCTATTTCCCCGCCCCTTTCTCTTTCCCAGTCATTTCCCCGCTCCCAAATCACTCACACTTCCAATTGTTTTGGTGTCTGCTTCCCAGACGACCTGAGCTGACATCAACTATAGGCGCAAGACAGCAGAAATTTATTTTAACTTTAATAGGTTATTTTGATTCAAAATAAAGCTACATAATGTTTTACCCACAACTTAAAACTCAAAAATCTCGAAAACACCAAAACTTGATCTAACTTTACATGAAGCTATTTGTAGTCTGCAGTTATTCTACTTCATAAACTATAAATAACATATTTATATTAAATACATTTATTACAGAAATATTAATGTGCTTGGTTATGGGATGCAGCTCCTAACCTATGGGCACATCATGTGCAGTATGTACATTATATGAACTCGCTAATATCTAAAAACATCTGAATTAGGAAAAATATCTAAGAGTTTTGAAGAGGGGATTGTAGACCAGTACTACACATAAATTGAAGTCTATGAAACACCTCATCTCCAAAGGAGACCCCATTGAATGACACCTCCCAGTGATGGCAGTGGCTGCTCCAGGTGGCCTGCCACTGCCATCACTCCAGCTGCAGCCGGGAGGCACAGCTGAGACTGCGCCCTCAGTGGAGCCAGCAGGAGCCAGACCAAGCAAGAGCCCTGCCCCTTTCCCTTCCAAGTTGGGGCAGGAGTTCCCTGGGTGCTACTGCAGCTGCCCAAACTGCAGCTGTAGACCCAGACTTCCTGCTCTATGGAGCAGGCAGGATCCCCCCACTCCTGGGCAAGGCTGCAGCTTCCCAAACCACCACTGTGGAACCAAGCCTCCCTGTGCTCTTGGGGAGCTCCCCAGGTGCCACTGCAGCTGGCCAAACAGGGGCTGTACACCCCGTCTCCCTCTCCACTGAGCAAGCAAGAGCCTCACCCAAAATGCAGCTCCAAACTCACGCATCCCTTCACTCTTAGGGGCCCGGGGAAGGCCCCCTTGCCCTTGCAAGCTTGGAAGTGTCTGCTCCCGCTGCCTGGCTTCTCTTTGCTGTTGGCACCCCCTCAAATCTGAAAGAAGTTGGGGCCAAGCCTGGGTTCCATGAACGGCAGCAGGAGGCAAACAGATTCCTGGGCAGGCAAAAGGGGACAGTCCCTGTAAGGCCCCACCTTCAGGCCAAGGAGTGCGTGAAGTTTGGGGGCTGGGCTGCCAGTCCTGCAGACCAGAGTGGGGACTTGTGGTACCTTTTCCAGCCCTCCCAAAGCCCATGGACCAATGGGCACAAATTTCCTCCCCTCTGAGGTCCATAAAAGCCTCTGGCTCAGTCAGAGCAAACAGAGGATGGAGAGGTTGGAGAGAAAACGGGAAAACCAGCTGCAGAGAGGAGCTACCCTCTCTGCTAAGAGCTTCAGAGACCTGCAGAGATGTCAGGACTACCAGCTGCAGAGAGGAACAACCATCTCCAGGGCCTCCTCTCTCGTAACAGCTTGATACCTGATGGGACAACCTGCCTACGGAGAGGAGCTGCCCACTGCAGGTCTCCTCTGAGCTGTTGTACACTTAATAAAGCTCCTCTTCATCTTATTCACCCTTCACTTGCTGCATATCTCATTCTTCCTAGATGCAGGACCAGAACTCAGGCAAAGGCACCACTAGCCACAGAGGTTTCCAGCCAGAAATCAGCACCCCAGAGATCCCCTAACACCAGTCCTCATGCCCTTGTATGGTCCTCTAACCTTGAGTCTGGGGTGCTTTACCTGTAGAATGCGGAAGAAATGATGCTATGCGAGTTCTGACATATGCTTTAAGAAAGTTTAGCAGCTTCTACTTTTGTACTTTTAGATAATCTTATCCACCAAGAAATCTGGACAGACCACATGGAGAAGTTAAGTGGGCAGGGAGAGGTCCCAAGATGACCTGAGGAGGAGAGGCCTAGCCATCCCAGTGACACATCTGAGTCCATCCTTCTGGCCATCCTCACACAGGAGCCAGACTTATGATTTAGGCCACCTTAGATGTTCCAGCAGGAGCTGGAACATTAGACTACAAGTGGCGTGAGGGACTCCAAATGAGACCAGCATAGGAACCATACAGTCGAACCCTGTCAAGGCACAGAATCATGAGAAGTCATAAATCACTGTGAGTTTAAGTCACTAAATTCTACAGTGGTTGTTACACAACAGAAGATCACTGAAGCACAGTTCTAAGACCTTTGCTTACAAGTAAGTGAAGGGTCGCAGAATGGAAAAAAGAAAAAAAGAAGCCAGGTAGCACTAAAAATAGGTCATAATAACAACTTCCATCAAATAAATGCCTCTTGTGTGACTGGCATTAGGCTTACATATATTACCTCATAGCAACTCTGGAAAGAATGCTTTATTATCTCCATGTTACAGAAGAAGAAACTGATGCAAAGAGAGATCTGTGAGTCTGCGACAGAGCTGAGATTCAAACCTAGAAATTTCCTGCAAGATTGACCCTGACCACCTCTCAGCTATTGGGGCCTTGTAGAAATTCATCCCTCTCCAATGAACATGTGTTCTCTCTGCTCTCCTGCATCGACTCAATCAGTGACTGCACCTTCAACTCCCCTCTGGGGACCACCCCACTCTCAGTGAATGTGCTTTGGGTGGAGTTCTGTTCTTGTGATCTCAGCCTCAGCTCATAAACACATCCCATTCCCCAGGACACGGTTCAGGCAATGGCAGGGACATTGAGATGTGCTGGAAAATACTCTCCCCTTTCCACACTAGATATGATGCAAAGGAACATGTCCCCTGTGTCTGCTCTTCAGCCTCATCAAGATCTCCCAGACTTTTTCTTCTCAGGCATATTGCATTCTAAGCATTTTCCTGAGCACATCCTTTACTCCTTTCCTGGAACATCTTTCCCCCAGCTTCTCTTTTTGTCCAATTATTTATAATCCTCAAGACTCAATTCACGTAGCCTCCTGATCCAGCAAGACCTAGTCCCAGTCCTATCCCCTCATCACAGGATCTGAAGTTAGCAATCCCTGCTTAGTGCCTCTCTTGTCACTAAACATACTGTGTTATGTCATTGATCATATTGCTGTGTCACCTGTGGCCAATCTGCCTGTCTCCTCTACCATTCTGCAAATTCCTCAGGGTACCCGGCATGTCCTAATCATCTTTGTATCCTTATCACCTTGCACAGTGCTCACTCTGTAGATGACCTTCTTCATCTAGTGTAAATTTCCCTATGAGATTTAACAACAGCAAATAACCAGTGAAAATCTCAAGTTCCACTTTCGACCTTCCAGTAGATTCAGGTTGTTGATGGTTGGCATTGGCAGGTGTGAGGGTTGAAATATTTGTTCCCATTGTGTTAAGGAGACAATAAATAACATCTTCCAGTCAAATGAGAGCTGAGATACAGGAGCAAGAACACAAGGATTAAAATGTTAATTTCATCACAGTTAAAATCAATTGGAGAACGTGACTTTAACTTGGTAGCTAAGCTGGGCTTTCAAATATTCTCTGCCATAGGAAGAGTTTGAGTCTCCAGAGCAAACCGTTCATTCAGAATTGCTTCATGTCAGAGAGAAAAGAAACAAGGGAGTCTTTTGTGTTTGCAGCATTTTAAGAGCTTTGACTCACAAAGCATTCACAAAACATGGACCAAATGATGTTAATTTCTTGCAAACCCAATTGATCCCACATCAACCCCTTCTCTCATGTGGAGAAGTAAGAAGGGGCACAAGGAAGAAACCTGAAGTGTTATCTAAAGGAAACCCCTTTTGGAATCTTGAAGCAGAGGATGTCTGTACATGATGTGAAAAGACACAGAGAAACCAGGGATTCCGAAGCCCAGAAAGCTGGTGGTGTGTCCACTGACATGTATATATGCTAGTTTCCTGAATTAGTTGAGAGACAGCCAAGATATCCAGTGAAGCTGCAATCATGAAGTGCCTATATGAGGGCTTGAAAACATGGGTTAGAAATGTAAAATCCACACAGCAATACATAAAGAGTAACAATCCTCTTGGCTAACATATCCAATGACAGTTTTGAAACATGAACAATTACAGTTTTCCTTAGTTTACTTGGGTATGTGTTAATTTCTTGTTTTTAATGGAAAATGCTGAAGTATGACATTACAATGTTCAGGCTGAAATAGATGAGGGTTTTTTTTTTAACATTGTTTAGAAAACTTAGAAAGTACAACCCCACCACACTTTCTATTATACCTTAAAATGTAGCATGTAGTTAACTGATTTTTCTCATTTCAGGCTCAACATTCTTCTTAGGTTACAAATGAGAGAGAAAGTTGAGTTAAATTAAAAAGAACTAGCTCTGAAGACCACAATTTAAGTGTCAATACAGTCAAGACATCTAAATTCCCTGAAACTCAGTTCCCTCATCCCCATCTGTAAAATGGGGCTATTAGAATATCTACCTCCTTGGATTAAAATAAGAATTAAATGGACCAAAGTGCATAGAAATCTGAAGAACAATAGACATTGAACTAGGTGTTTGATAAGTGTTTTTTAAAGTCATCAGCAGGTCATCCTCTGGTAATGTCACCAAACCCTCATGGGCCAGGAGACATGGGGAAGTCTGACTTCCTGCTGCTGGAGTTCTCACCTTGGTATGGGTTTGTCTCTGTGAACACAACACATTAACTACCAGTGTTGAATTACAGAAGCACCAAGACTGAGCGTTAAAAAGAGTAGGAGAAAAAAAATTAAAAACATTTTTAAGGACTTTCTCTTAAGCCAGGAACTAAGAGCATAAGATTAGAACAAATGCACTCAAGATTTAAGGACAAATGGATGATGGGGTTTTGGGGAGAGAAGTCTTTTCCTGTAGCCATGTGCAGTTGCCAGTAGCTACGTATGTAAGAAACTATCCATTCCAGCCTGATGATATGACATTTTAGCATTTTCTCATTAAATAGTCAAGTATGTATATCAAGTATACCCGGAGCTAAATGTGTAATGCAGGCTACAGGATATATGCTGTACAGCCCAAATGGCAAGAATACCAGATAAGAGAAGATCTGAAGGAATCATTGTTGCCTGTCTGAAAGTTTCCTGAAATCATTTGTTTACAAGTCAACCTTTTTATAGTTGGAAGTTTGGACAGTGAACAGAGAGGAAACTATGAGATGGCATGACAGCAGCACATTTCTCTAACAAGTTGTCATGGTTCTTGTATCAAAGTACAATTGAACATGATGAATTCTAAGACATATTTCAAGAAAGATGTAATCATAGACACCTACCTTCAAATTGCCATTCAAATATTTTTGCTTCTTAATTTGCATATGCAAATATACGACTTGCAAATGATTTTTTTGTTACAAATTTTATTTAAATATTATTTGTTACAAATATTATTTAAATTATATACAAGATTTCAAGTTCCTGAAAGCAGGAATTATTTTTTTTTAGCCATTGCATCCTCTTTAGTATCTGCCTACAAAGTCCTGGTAGAATCTCAAAACATACTGTATTCATATAAATTAATAAGCTTTTAAGTGTAATAGAAGCCAAATCATTATTCATATTTTTCTGTATTATTTAAAAGAAAATGAGATGTAATAATACACATGGAATTTTGCTAAATGTAATTTCTAAATAATAGATATCATTCTTCCTATATGGTGCTCCTTGAGAGTGAGTTTGACAGAACCAAAAAGGCAGCTTGATGATTTCGGGTCCCTAGAGAACCATTTCAGGTGTTGCAGGAGAGCTTGGAAGTTCCCAACAATAGATCCAATATCTCAGCCCTGCTCCGCTTGGCACTGCCCACTTCCTCTGCCTGTCTCATGCTTGCCTAAATATGGAGAGGATTTTACTATTGAATAGTTGTCTGGTTTCTCCATTAGAAAGGACAATGCAGCTGGGTGCAGTGGCTCACAACTGTAATCCCAGCACTTTGGGAGGCTGAGGTGGGCAGATCACAAGGTCAAGAGATTGAGACCATCCTGGCTAACATGGTGGAACCCCAGCTCTACTAAAAATACAAAAATTAGCTGGTGTGGTGATGTGTGCCTGTAGTCCCAGCTACCTGGGAGGCTGAAGCACAAGAATCGCTTGAATCCAGGAGGAGGAGATTGCAGTGAGCCGAGATTACACCACTGTGCTCCAGCCTGGCGACAGAATGAGACTCCATCTCAAGAAAAAAAAAAAAAGGACAATGCAGCTCATAAAAGGTGATCAAAATATTGCCTCAAATGAAACAGTTTTAGATGAAAAAGGAAAAAACCACTAACTTTTTCTCTTTGCTTGTCCTTAAAAGTGTCAGAGACAATTATAGTACTCTAACATTTTACCATTAGAAACAATGCTCCATTCTGCCAGTAGCGCAGGGTTTACTGTCTGATGTCACAAAAGAGAATAATTATAATCTACCACCTTGTTTTTCTTCAAGATAAACCAATACCAGAGCTCTGCAGCTAAACTCTGGAAAACTCTGAAATGAACAGCACACAAAGTGGATCGCCTGGGATCAGAAGTGGGGCTAAGATGGTTTACTAAAAGTTAAGTATTCTTCCTTTTAATTTCCTCCAGGATTCATGAAGGCAAAGCCACCATAAAGTTTTATTTCCCAGGACATTCTGTGAAAACACCAGGCACCAGGGCTAAAGGAATCGCCTCTAGGATTTGTTTGTTGCAGCTTCAACTTGAACTCTCTTCCTCAGCCATAGGTTCACTGCCAGTGCCTCACTCTCATGTCACAATGACCCAAGTTGGAGATTGATAGCCTGAACCTCACTGACCCAACACAAACAGTTTCCTAAGGAAACTTGTGTATTTATTAACTAGGGAAAAATGAATACCTTTTTTTAACTGTGTGTCTCAGAAACCTGTGAATGCTTTCTATAAGATACAGACAATAGGAGAAAATCCAAGAAGCAAGTAGGAGACTAGGAGATAAGATCTACTCAGAACAGCTAAAATGAAACTGAGAACAATACAATGCTTTGATTGATACGGTGATTTAAAAATTAAAAGAGGGGAGTCTATCTGTGAGCTGAATGCCAGTTACTAGAGATTGATGGATGGCATGAATCTTCTCTTTGTGGCACTTCAGATAAAATGTGTTTTCTTTCAGAGAGAATCTTTATAAGACAATTGTTCAACTAGGAGCGTGTGTGTGTGTGCACGTGCATGCTCACACATGCACACTACAGCATTTTAGAGCAGGGCTCTGTATCTAGATGCAAGGCTGCTCTATGCTCTGCAAACTGTCTGTCCACAGTTTATGCATAGGTACATACTTTAAAACATCCCTCCTGGATGAGCCTTCATTTCCAACTGTGTCTCTGCACCATGTGGTAGCCAGCATGATTAAAGAAAAAGTGATTGTGTGAACCTCCAAATCCATCTGTCATGTCATTGGCATTGAAGAGCCTCACTGAAAAATTAGCCTCCTCCTTCCCCCAACTTGTGTTTTCCCATCCTCAAGACAATAAGGGAAGCTCTTAGCTGGCAGAGAAGGGAACAAAGGGGCAAGGAATTCAATAAAAAAGAGATCCTAGGCAAAATGAAATATTGTTTCTCTGTATTGCTCTCTTTCCTTCCAGTCCACAGAGCATTAACCAATTGTCTGCTGCACCATGAGGCAGGATCACTTCTATATTTCTCTGCAAAAGACTAAAGCATTTGAAACATCAGAGATGTCCAGTGTGATAGTCTGGAACACAAGAGGCTAAACTGGACACAAAAATGACAGGCAAAATGTGAAAAAATATTCGTAATTCCTAAGTCTTTGAAATTTTCCTGGTATACCTGTTTAATTAACTGTACATATAGGCTCAAACACATATTGAATTTTTTTCATATTCTCTGTGCACATATGAGGACTTCCTAAAATTGTATACAGAATTTTATTTATCTATGCATGTGTGCATTTTTCTCTAGGGAGGACCCATAGTGAGCATCAGTTTTTAAAAATAGTTTACACAAAGTTAAACAAAAAATGGCAATAAGGTATGTACTACCTATTTTATGTTCATTTCCTCAATTGTAGACGGTATATTTGCTGTCATTTGGGATTAAGGGTTTGGAGAAAATTCTATCTATGAAATACTTACTTGAGCCAAGAGAAAAACAAGAAAACATAAGTAAACTAGAAAAGAGATGCTGAACTACAGGACAAAAGAGAATAGGGTGAAGTCTATTAGATTTAAATTTTTTGTTTATTTGATAAGTACAGACTCAGACAAAATATAAAATGCATAGTATATGGATTTGGGGTTTTTATTTTAACCTTTCTAAAATTTTTCTTTTTAAATTCTTCTTATTTCGATTGTTGAGAGAAAAAATGTGCATATTTGGATTAATGAACTCATTTAAAATTTCTTCAGTTGCTACTAGTTTTTTTAAAGTTAATTAAAATGAGAAAATTATAGAGTTGCACATTTGTTTCAGGTCAGAAGATTTTGATGGAAAAAATTATTAACACAGCTTGCCATAAGCAGGCTGCCTTGCAGTCATTGAAATTTTTAATCTGTGTGCATTCATCTTAACCTGAATATTTTCTAAAAGTTAAATAAATAAGGATTAATGGGTATATTTTAGAATTAAGTATATTAGGTACAATAAATATAAAAGCTGTTGGGGCAATAAAGATACTCTTAAGTATTGAGATTAAAGAGAAGAAGCTCTTTCTTTCATCAAGAACTAAACCCAAACATTGATTCCTCATTGTGAAAGTATGTGAAATAAGCACAAAGAGACTAAAAACAGCCCCTTATGAGCAAAACACTCAACAAGCTAGAAATAGGGAGAAACTTTCACCATGTGATAAAGGGCATCCGTAAAAAAACAATACTTAGTCTGAAACATGAAAAATGTTCTCCATAAGAACAAGACATGGATGATTACTCTTGCCACTTCTATTTAACATTGCACTGGAGGTTCTAGCCAGGGCCACTTAGTCAGAAGAAGAAATAAAAACCATCCACATTAGAGAGGAAAACATAAAGATATCTCTATTGACATAGAATCTTGCATGTAGAAAATCTTAATTAATTTGTATTTTTAAAAACTATTGGAGCTAATAAATGAGTTCACTAAGGTTGTGGGGTACAAAATCAATACAGAAAAATTAATTATATTTCTTAAAGTAGCAATGAACAAATCAAAAATGAAATTAAGAAAACAATTCCACTTATAATAGTATCAAAAGAATAAAATGTTTAGAAATAAATTTAACAAAATTTCTGCAATGCTTGTACTCTGAAAACTACAAAACAAACCTAAATATTTAGAAATACATCCCATGTTCATGGATCAGAAGGCATAATATTCTTAAAATGGCAGTATGCTCCAAACTGATCTTTAGATTCAACATAATCCTTATCAAAATTCGTTTGGCTTCTTATTTATTTTTTTTTTTGGCAGAAACTGACAAGTTGATTCTAAAATTAATATAGAAATGAAAAGGGCACAGAATAGCCAGAAAAACAAAGTTGGAAGACTTGCACTTCCTTATTTCAAAACTTACTATAGGCCAGGTGTAGTGGCTCACCCCTGTAATCTCAGCACTTTGGGAGGCTGAGGCAGGAGGATCACTTGAGCCCAGGAGTTCCAGACTAGCCTGGGTAACATAGTGTTACCCCATCTCTCCAAAAATAATTATGAATAAATTAGTTGGGCATAGTTGCTCATGCCTATAGTCCCAGACACTTGAGAGACTGGAGGTGGGAGGATTGCTTCAGCTTATGTGGTCAAGGCTGCAGTGAGCTGTAATCACACCATAGCACTCCAGCTTGGGTAACAGAGCAAGACCCTATCTCAAAAAAAGAAGTACAATAAAGTTGTAATAAGCAATATAGTGTGACACTGGCATAACAACAAGCACATAGGTCAATGCAATAGAACTGAGAATTCAGAAATAAATTCTTACATTTATAGGCAATTGATTTTCAACAAGCATTCCAAGAGAATTCAATGGGGAGAAGAATAATGTCTTCAACAAATGGTGTGTGAACAACTGCATATCCACCTACAAAGAATGAAGTTGAAGCCATACCTCACATCATACACAAAAATTAACTTGAAAGAATCATAGACCTAAATGTAAGAGCTAAAGCTAAAACTCTTAGAAAAAAAGAGAGGTAGAAATCTTCATGACCTTGGTTAGGCAATGATTTCTTAGACATGGCAACAAAAGCACAGGCAACAAGAGCAACAAAAAAGTATGTGAATTGAACTTCATCACAATTAAAAATATTTTTGCATTAAAGAACTCTATCAAGAAAGTCAAAGAAAACCCATAGAATGGGTGAAAATATTTGAAAATCATATATCCAATATAAATCTAGTACCCAGGTCTTAACAACTCATCAACATAAAGACAACCAATTAGGCAATGGACTTGAATAGACATTTCTCCAAAGAAGATATATAAATGGCCAATAACCACAATAAAAAAAGCTCCAAGTCATTAGTCATTAGGGAAATGTGAGTTAAAACCACAATAAGACACCACCACTTCACACCCATTAGGTTGGCTAAATTAAAAAGACAGACAACAACACATGTTGGTAAGGATGTAGAGAAATTGGAAAACTCATACATAGCAGATGGGATTGTAAAATGCTGCAGCCACTTTGGAAAAGAGTTTGGGCAAGACGTTAAACATAGAATTACCACACAACCCAGAAATTCCACTACGTATATATTAAAGAGGATTGAAAACTTATGTACCCACAAAAACATGTATACACATGTTTATAAACATGTGTGTACACGTTCATAATTCATAGTAGTCAAAAAATGGAATCAATACAAACATCCATCAAATGGTTAAAAAAATACACGTGATATATGTATACAATGGGTTATTATTTGACCATAAAAAGGAGTTTAATACTGATGGTGCTACAACATAAATAAACCTGGAAGCATTACAGTAAGTGAAAGAAACCTGTCACAAAATATCATATTGTATGGTTTTATTTGTATGAAATGTTCAGAACAGGCAAGTGCTTAGAGACAGAAAATGATTATTGGTTTCCAGGGACTAGGGAGAGGGGAAATACAGAATGACTGCTAACTAACAGGTACAGGTTTCTTTTTGGAATGATAAAATTGTTCTGAAATTAGGTTCAGTGATGATTGCACAACTCTATGAATACACTAACAATTATTAAATTGTATATATATTTTAAAAGATAGAGTCCACAAAGTCGCAGGTAGGTATATTATAACCCAATCAAAGATATTAAGGTTTTAGCATCTTAAAAATGAACATATTGGTTGTGAAAGTCAGTGTGTTAAATGGAAGCCATCTGTGGTAGATTGGATTAAATGAAGATGATCTAATTCTTCATTTTCTTGGGTAATAGGAATATAAGGTCAAGCTATATGAAATTTCCATTTTTGATTAAGTAAAAATGGTCAAATATCAGCAATTCCCTGTGGTTTAGCCTTACACTCCCATGCCTTTTGCATTCTTCCTCATGCTATTGATGTTGGGCTTGACATGTGACTTGATTTGGTAAATGGAATGTTAGTAAATGTTGTGAGCAGAGACTTGAAATGTGCTTGTGTGATTTGGCTCGTGCACCAGCCCTTCACCATGAGGACATTCCCTGGATGGTGATAAGTCCAACGAGGATGAAATACTGAAATACATTGGGAATAGACGTGGAGTTAGCCGACAGCCCACAGCTAAGCCCAACAGACCTGCAGCCTAAAAAAAAAAAAAAGCTAAAAAACAAAAATCCTCCCAGCCCACAAAACTGCACTCCAGTCTATTTGGAAACTGGTGAACACGAAAACCATTATTTTAGTTGTAAGCCATTGAGATTTCGAAGTTGTTAGCTAACCAGTATGTCACCTATGCAGTGAACTAGAGAGAGCAACTGAAATGAGAGTAGACGGTGTCTGTTCTCCAATATTCAAAAGAAATGGATTTCAACAGAAGAATTTCCTGGACTCTGAAAGGAAGAGAGACAGATGGGCAGAGTGCAGCGGTAGCAGCAGACACCTCAAGCAGTAGACAACAGCTTGAAGACTGGCCTTGGAGATTTGATTGAGTATCACACTAAAGGGAAAGCTGAAAAATACCAATTTTTAACACTTCTCAATTTTGACCAAGGTCTGTGTTGCAGCCTGAGCTTTAATCTACATTCTCATAAATAAAGGGGAAATCAAGGAAAGAAAGTTTGATTACGAGCAAGGGCATGGGGTTAGTTATGATTATAACATGCTGAGAAGCAAACACTTGGATTCTATATTGCTTTTTTTTTCCACTCTAAATTTTATGCTAAGTGTTTTTCACTTGTGCAAATCCTGGAGTTGAAAACAGAGTTTCAGAAATGAAACCACAATTAATTGAAGTTGTTGGAAAATGTATAATCAAGGACTCATGCATTTATTTATGTCAACAATTCCAAAGAAAATTGCTACTAAGTTTTACCAACTGTCATCCACTTGTCCTCTTTCATATCCTGGGTTAAATTATGACAATAATATCCTTCAGTCTCGCTCATCATAACAGTAGCTGCTGTTTATTAAATGCTTACCATGTACCAAGGACTCTGCAAGATACTTTTTAGATATTGTATCTAATTCTCACAATGATATTGAAAGACAAATGTTATTACCCCCATTTTAGAGGTGAGGAAGCTGGGACCCTGAAAAATTGGGTAATTTCATCCTTAATGTCAGATAGTTAGTAACAGGGGTTGCTATAATTTGAATGTAGGTCTAACTATAATCCTATTTGATGTTGAGCAAACATCAGTTTAAGCTGGAGGTTTAGTTAGTGAAATAAAAATGTTCTGTCCAGGGAAACTTACCTACTGGCATAGAAAAAGAACTTTATTATAAAGTAGTCTCAGTTATCCTATCCATCTAGCAATCTATCTAAATCTAAAACAGAGACTCCTGAGAAAAGTGACAAGAAAGTGCCAGTTTGAACCAGATTTTATATATTTTCTTTTGTCTGAATATTTAATTCATTTTCAGGGTAGTTATTTCTCTTGTCCTTATCATGTGTTCATCATAGACCCTTGGCTCAATCCAGAATGGAATTGTTTTTGAAGAAGCATAGTCTATATAAAAAATCCAATCTTTGCCTATATCTCTGAAAAATATAGTTATGGGATTTGAATACGGAATCCTTAACAGCTCTCAAAAATTCTGTATCTCCTGGGCCCTCTTCCCTCTCCTCTCCTATTTCCCCTCTCTCCCCTCCAACTCCTTTCAGCCAATTAGGTTTGGATCCTGCCAGTCTATAGACAGCCTCTCCTACCTCCACATTTCCATACAGCTTTCTGAGCACTTGCTAACCTTCATCCTACTCAGCCCCACAGGGAATTTAGTACCTCTCTTCATTAACAGCTTTGTGCAAGAGCCTCCTCTGAGGCTTTGGTCTGTTCTAATTCTTCTTTTTCCTCTTCTCTTATTTCATTACACCTCGCAAAGTTCCAAAACATCTAGCTGACCCAGAACTCTCTTCAGAAAGGTAAGGGTAGCTGGATGGGCAACACCAGAATACTCTGTCTCTGGCAAAGAGTTTAGGGAAGAAAACAAAAAGGCTGACACTTCCCTAATCCCCCATGGTAATACTATTTGCCCATCACATGCTGTGTTAGTTTCTCACTACTGCTGTGATAAATAGCTTCAATTTAGTAGTTTAAACAACAGGAATGTATTATGTTGTAGCTCTGTAGGTCAGAAGACCTACATGGGTTTCACTGGTCTAAAAATCACAGTGTCAATACACTGCCTTGCCTTCTGGAGGCTGTGGGGAAGAATCCACTTCCTTGCTTATTGTTGCTACAGGCAAAACTCAGTTCATTGCAGTTGTAAGACTGAGATTTGCTGGCTCCCAGACAAGGGCCATTCCAGAGGCTGCCACATTCCTGGGCTCATGGCCCCTTTCTTCCATCTTTAAAGGCAGCAACTGGAAGGTCAAGTGCCTCTCATGCTTTGAATTCTTCCTCTTCTTCCATCTCATCTCTCTATGCCATTTGAAAGATTATCCGCCTTTAAGAACTCATGTGATTAAACTGAGCTCATCCCAATAATCTCCTCATCTCCAGATCCATACTCTTTGTTTTACATGACAAAGTCTCCTTTGACCTAGTCTATATCCCCAGCCCATAGATAATTCCTGTAAAAAGATGAAATACATAGGAAAGTCATACGATAACCATGCTTTTTGACCTGCCCACCAAATGTTTTTATTAAGCTGCATGTATTTAGAATTTTTTCAATTAAGTCATATAAGAAAAGATACAAATTAGAAAATATATGTTCTTAGAAAAAAACAACTCAATAATAAGTATCTGGGATCAAAAATAGAAAGCTAAAGCTAGGTTTATGCTTTTATTAGGCTACCTTTCTATAAGATTTGGTGCTTCTTTTTTTCCCGACAAGTTCTCTTCTCAATGGTTTTCCAAGAAAATCACATTTTCCTACAACATCCTCTCTAAATGTCCTGAATTGGCTAGATTGAGATAATTCAAGAGTCCTCTGTCACCATCACACCAGAATATCACATTTTGCTTTATCTCGTCTGCTAAAGATGGGAGATTTTAAAATATTCCACTAAATGGAAGGCTTGTCTAAAAAAGATGGGGGTAGAAAACATTCCTGTTTATGTTATTACTTTTCAGAATAGCTACTGCTGATGCATTACGCTCTCCAGGAATATTAGTAGCCCAGATGATATCAGGTAATTGCCACATGCAGAAACCAAGCAGGATACACACACGGAGGCTGCCAGCAGCAACCATGATTAAATTATCAATGATAAATAGGTCAACAGGAAAAATATAAAGCAAACTGGAGCACCAAAGCCAAGCAAGATATCACCATAGAATCGAAAGATACTGAGAAGGAAACCGCATGGGAATAGGAGGTGTGAGGATGAGACAAGAGTCTTTATGTATTGTGGGACAGTCTGGAGTCTCTCTAAGACCTTTGTCAAAATAAATAATGTCTCATAAGGCTTGGCAATAGATGGAATGAAATGCTACAGTGCGTGTCATGTTGTAGGGATTCACACTTTAGTGCCTTTTGTGCTGTGTTCTTTGTTTTGCATTTTTATCCCACCTGCCAGGACTTTCTATTTATGCTTTTTCTTTTTCTTCAGCAGAGAGCAGGAAAGTCATGATGGGTAGTTGATAAAAATGTGGGGCTAAATTTACATAGTCATTCAGTGACTGTCATGTACCGTGACGCTTGTAGAGTACAATTAAGAGAGTCTCTAATTTGAATAAAAATCTGTTCTTTCAGTTTCATGTCATATATGATATCGCTACAAGCTCATCTACATAGCCTATTATAATGCACACTTTTATACAACTATAGCCTTCACCTAATCAGTCCTCTACAAGCTAATCAGCTCAAATACTGTCACAAGTGGTATAATGCATGCAATTATCCTTAATTCAACTTCTAAACATGGAGGTGAAAGATCAGATTTAACCAAACAGGCTTATCAGGAATTCATGAATTGATAATCATGATTAATGGAAAATCACAGTGCAAAACTTGTTTTAATTTACCTGTTCATGTAACTTGTATTACAGAGAAATGTGAACTTTCATCTACAGCAAACAAAGAATGGCTGGACTATCAAATGCATTTTAGCTCCAGGGTAAGAAACGTACATTCATTCACTATTTCAAGGATAATCTTTAATGACAGAAATCAGTAAGGATTATAGCTAAGTAAGGATTATAGCTTTGAAAATATCCCAGCCCTGACTCACTGAAAAAGAAATGATTACTCGAAAATGTTATCTCCAGTTATCACTAATAAGTTGGAAGGGGGATTTACATTGAACAGAATAAATTGAACTGCTTGTCTCTCGAGTTCCCCGGATTTCTACAGCATTGTACTATTCTTGAAAAGGGGTCTTTGAAAATAGCTGCATTAGGGTTTGTGTTCCCCTAAGTTTTAACCACTTACTTGTAAGAGACTCAGAACACTGACCTATAACATATTCATTTATTAAAATAAAATTTACTTAGTAAATATGATATGGAAGAACCTATGCTAGGTATTGGGGGTAGATACCAAGAGTAAAAGATGTCTCATCCTTGGGAAAATTGAAGACCACTGATGACGATAATACAAGGAAACTGAAATAATCAGTATAACATGATGAGAGTTGAGAAAAGTGCCGACTGGTGTCTTATTTTGTTACTGTTTTGCTACAATAAGATAACCAGAGAGGAGTAAAATGTATACTATCAGGATGCCAGTATTATGTCTCTGAAAGGTTTGGATTTCCCTTCCTGTGTTCCTGGCCACTCAGATTACGCCAGCACTGAAGGAGCTGGGGCTGGTGTCATTTTGATAAAAGCCATTTCAGCTGGGGTGAGATGATATCTCATTATGGTTTTAAATTGAATTTCTCTGGTGAGTAGAGACGTTGACCATTTTTGCATATACCCATTGACCATTTGTATGTCTTCTTTTTAGAAATGTCTATTCAGATCTTTTGCTCATTTTTAAATTGGATGATTTCTTTTTTTCCCATTGAGTTGTTTGAGCTCCTCTTATATTCTGGCTATTAACCTATTGTCGGAAGGGTGGTTTGCAAGTGTTTTCTGCCATTCTGTGGGTTATTGTTCACTTTGTTTATGGTTTCCTTTGCTGTGAAGAAGCTTTTTAGCTTGATGTGATCCCATTGTATTGTTTTGATTGCCTGTGCCTTTGAGGTCTCATACTGAAAATCTATGCCCAAACCAAAGTCCTGGAGCAATTACCCAATGTTTTCTTCTAGTATGTCATAGTTTCAGGTCTTAGATTTTAATCTTTAATCCATTTTGAGTTAATTTTTGTATGTAGTGAGAGATAGAAGTCTAGTTTCATTCTTCTTCATATGGATATCCAGTTTTCCATTTTTTAATTTTTTATTTTTTTGAGACGGAGTCTTGCTCTGTCACCCAGGCTGGAGTGCAGTGGCATGATCTCAACTCACTGCAATCTCCATCTCCCAGTTTAAAGCAATTCACCTGCCTCAGCCTCCCAAGTCGCTGGGACTACAGGCGCACACAACATCTGGCTAAGTTTTGTAATTTTAGTAGAGACAGGATTTTACCATATTGGCCAGGCTGGCCTCAAACTCCTGACCTTAAGTGATCCTTCTGCCTTGGCCTCCCAAAGTGCTGGGATTACAGGCATGAGCCACCATGCCCAGCCTCACCCAGCACCATTTAGTGAAGAGACTATCTTTTCCCCATGTTCTTGGTGTCTTTACTGAAGAGGAGTTTGCTATGAATGGGTGGGTTTATATCCGAGTTCTATATTCAGTTCCATTGGTCTGTGTGTCTGTTTTATGCCAGAACAATGCTGATTTGGTTACTATAACTTTGTAGTAAATTTTGAAGCCAGGTAGTGTGATGCCTCCAGCTTTGTTCTTTTTGCTCAAGTTTGCTTTAGCTATTCAGGGTCTTTTGTGGTTCTATATAAAGTTTAGAACTTTTTTCCTACTTCTGTGAAAAGTGAAAAACTCCTGCATTTTCAATGTTGGCAACTAATTCAAAATTTAAAATATTACGTAGGTGAAACAAAATTCATCTGCCATATTTGTTCCATAAACTAGTCATCTGCAGTCTCTGGGCTATAAGAAATAAAAAATAAAATAGAAAGTATGGGAAGTCATAGGAAGTGGGTAGAGAAGTTGAATTTTGAGATGGCGATAGAGGCATAGATGGGACTCCTGATAAGATGTGAGTTATCAGAGACAACTGAAAAGATGAATTCCCAGAATTCATACATTTGTTTATCCATTTCTTGCCCAACCAATAGGTATTGGATACTTCCTATATGTCAGGCATTATGCTAAAGTTGATGCAGATGTGGATGGCGGAGGAGGGAAATGGTCCCAGCGCTCAAAAAAAACTTATAGTCTAGTGGTTAGACACCTGAAGGATTAAAAAATATGCCAGAAAAAAAATTCACAGGGTAAGAGACAGTGCTCAAAGCAGAAGGAACAGCACTTGGGAAGGCCACATCTGAGCATGGCAAGCTGTGTCTGCAAAGCCCAAGGAGGTTCTAATGCCTGCAGGACAGAGCTCAAGGGGAAGTGGTGAGACGAGGCTAGAGATACTGGCAGGAGCCAGAGCCTGGAAAGCCCCAAGCAGAGCCATGAAGAGGAGTTTGTACCAATCCTAGAGGCAATGGAAAATTCGTCAAGGATTTTTAAGCAAGAGACTCAAGGAGGTTGGAGTATTTAAAGATTACCCAAGGTTAGCATATAGAACATAAAATGGGAGGCCAAGTGTGAAGCAGTGGCTATAATTCAGGTGAGAAATATAGTCCACGTAGAACAGAAAGAAGCAAACCAAGAGAATGGATTTAAGAGACATTTTGGAGATGGAAGAAAGATCAAAGGTAATTGATGTGAAGTAGAGAACAGGGGAGATAGAGGATTTAAAGGTGGCATCCCCAGGGTTCTGGTTTAGGCACTGGGTGAATGATGGTTCCAATTCCCTGAGAAAATAAACTGTGTGTGTGTGGAGGTTGGGGGGCAGCGGGTGTAGTGGTTTAGAGGAAATGTTGATTTGTTTTCTCTTGATATGTTAAATTTATGGTGCCAGAAAAACATCCAAGTAGAGACTCTAACAGGCAACATGTAATTGCTACATAGGCAATGAACTTAAGAGGAGGGTTGCCTTAGAGATTTAGCTTTTGGTGCCATCAGCATGTAGGTGAAAGTAGAGGACATTGTCTATAGAGTTTAAATGAAGAAGATCAGACTGCCAAGAAAAGATTTCTTAAGACTACTAATATTGGCTGGGCACAGTGGCTCACTCCTGTAATCCCAGCACTTTGGGAGGCTGAGGCAGGCAGATCACAAGGTCAGAAGTTCAAGACCAGATTGGCCAACATGGTGAAACCTCGTCTCTGCTAAAAAATACAAAAATTAACTGGGCATGGTGGCTTGTGCCTGTAATTTCAGCTACTTGGGAGGCTGAGGTAGGAAAATTGCTTGAACTGGGACCTGGGAGGCAGAGGTTGCTGAGTCGAGATCATGTCACTGCACTCCAGCCTGGGCTACAGAGAAAGACTCCATCTCAAAAAAAAAAAAAAAAAAAAAAAAAAACTACTAATATTTAAGGAATGCGTAGAAAAGGAAAAGTTGTAAAGACATGTGAGAAGAACCAGTCAGAGATATAAAAGAAAAATCAGATAATTGTGTAGCTAGAAGACAAGAAAATTTTTGAAAAAATAGAGCAAAGCAACAACTGAAAAAATGTCTTTAAAATTTCACAAGAATTTGGCAAGATAATTTTCAGTAGCCTGGAGGTTCAAGGATAATGCATATTCTTATCCTTGGTGAAGAAATGGTAACAGCAAATGTAGACAATTCTTTAATTGGTTGTAAGATGCTGAATAGCCAAAATAACCTTGAGCAAAAAGAACAAAGCTGGAGGCATTATACTCTGATTTCAAAATATCCTATAAAGGGATTATAATCAAAACAGCATGAAACTGGTATAAAAACAAACACATCAACCAATGGATAAGGATAGAAAGCCCAGAAATAAATCCACATATTTACAGTCAATTGTGGGGTTTTTGTTTTGTTTTGTTTTGTTTTGAGACAGAGTTTCACTCTTGTCACCCAGGCTGGAGTATAGTGGCATGATTTTGACTCACTGCAGCCTCCACCTCCCAGGTTCAAGCAATTCTCCTGCCTCAGCCTCCCAGTTAGCTGAGATTACAGGCATGCACCTGGCTAATTTTGTATTTGTAGTAGAGACTGGTTTTCACCATGTTGGCCAGGCTGGTCTCAAACTCCTGACTCTGGTGATTTGCCCGCCTTGGCCTCCCAAAGTGCTGAGATTACAGGCGTGAGCCACCGTGCCCAGCCTGATTTTTGACAAAAGTACCAAGAACACACAATGGGGAAAGGAAAATATCTTCAATAAATGTTGTTGAAAAGCTAGATATCCACATACAGAAGAAGGATATTAGACCTTTGTCTTGAAATTAGACCCTTACACCATATACAAAAATCAGCTCATTATTGATTAAAGACTTAAATGTAATACCTGAAACTTTAAAACTTCCAGAAGAAAACCTAGGGGGAAAGCCCCACTACATTGGTCTAGGCAACAAAAGTAAAAAGTAGACAAATTGATGGCATCAAACTAACAAGTTTCTGCACAGCAAAGGAAACAATTAAAAGAGTGAAGAGACAACCCACAGAATGAGGGGAAATATTTACAAACCATACATCTAATAAGAAGTTAATACTCAAAATATATAAGGAACCCAAACAACTCAATAGCAAGAAAATAAATATGCCAGTGGAAAAAAATGGCTGAAGGACCTGACTGGCCATTTCTCGAAAGAAGACGTACAAATGGCAACAGGTACATGAAAAAATTCTCAGCACCACTAATCTTTAGAGAAATCCAAGTTAAAACCACAATGAGACATCACAGCTTTTAGAATGGCTTTTACCAAAAAGATAAGAGGTAAGGATTAAAGAGGAAGCAGAGAAAAGGGAACCCTTATACACTGTTAGTGAGAATGTAAATTGGTACAGCCACTTGGTAAGCAGTATGGAGATTCCTCAGAAAACTAAAAATAGAACTACCATGCAATCCAATAATCCCACTTTTGTATAGACATCCAAAGGAACTGAAATCAATATATCAAAGGGATATCTGCACTCCTATGAACATTGCAGCATTGTTCACAATAGTCAAGATATGAAGGCAACCTAAAGGTCTATCAGTAGATGAATGGATAAAGAAAATGTGGTACAGCATTAAGATGGCAGATAGGAGGCAGGACTAGCTTGTAGCTCCCTCTCAGACAGAGCAGCATGTGGAGACTCATATTGTGAACTTTTGCTCCATGAACTACTACAGCAACATACCTAAAAAGCCAGGAGAATCCACAGACACTTTCCTCTGCAGGCTCCCTAGGGGCCAAAAAGCTGTGAGTCTGCTTGCTTTCTCAGTGGGGAGGCTTGTGGTCTGGGGCAAGTTCTCAGCCCTGGTCACCGGCTGCCTGGAAATAGACTTGATGCAGTCGGAGGAGCATGGTGGGAGTGAGACCAGCCGTTAGAACTGCAGGCTGTGTGGCAGCAGGGTGAGGCCTGTACTGCCAGCTTTACCCCACTTCCCTGGCAACCTGTGTGACTCAGCAGAGGCAGCCATAATCCCCCTTGGGAAGAAAACTCCATTGGCCTGGGAGCCCCACCCCCAGCCTGCACAGCAGCTACAGCATGCCACGCCCCAAGGAGTGTCTGAGCTCAGATACACATATTCCTGCCCCCACCTGGTGGTCTTTCTCTACCCACCCTGGTTGTTGAAGACAAAGGACACAATCTCTTGGGAATTCTATGGCCCACCACCTGAGAAATCTGAATGTGTTTCTACAGGGAGGAAGCAAAGTGACCCTAGGGCAACTTTGCTTCCTCCCTATAGTACCACAGTTGATGCACTCTTGAAAGCATCACCTCTTGCTGGAGGTCAACCAACACAAAACCAGTACACTAAACGAAAATACAACCAAAGACCCTCACAGAGTCCACTTCACTTCCCTGCTACCTCCACTGGAGAAGGTGCTGGTATCCACAGCTGAAAGACCTGAAAATGGATCACATCACAGGACTCTTTGCAGACACTCACCAGTACCAGCCCAGAGCCTGGTAGCTCCACTGGAGGCTAGACCCAGAAAAGCAAAACCAATCATTGCAGTTCGGCTCTCAGGAAGCCCCATCCCTAGGGGAAGGGGGAGAACATCACATCAAGGGAGCACCCTGTGGAACAAAAGAATCTGAACAGCAGCCCTTGGGTCCCAGATCTTCCCTCTGACATAGTCAACCAAAATGAGAAGGAACCGGAAAAACAATTCTAATAATATGACAAAACAAGGTTCTTTAACACCCCCAAAATATCACACCAGCTCACCAGCAATGGATCTAAACCAAGACAAAATCTCTGAATTGCCAGAAACAGAATTCAGAAGGTCAATTGCTAAGCTAATCAAAGGAGGCACCAGAGAAAGGTGAAGTACAACTTAAAAACATGATACATGCCGGGCACTGTGGCTCACACCTGTAATCCAGCACTTTGGGAGGCCCAGGCAGGTGGATCATGAGGTCAGGAGTTCAAGACCAGCCTGGCCAACATGGTGAAACCCCATCTCTACTAAAAATACAAAAATTAGCTGCGCATGGTGGCACATGCCTGTAATCCCAGCTACTCAGGAGGCTGAGGCAGGAGAATTGCTTGAACTGGTACCTGGGAGGCAGAGGTTGCAGTGAGCTGAAATGGCACCACTGCACTCCAGCCTGGGCTACAGAGCGAGACTCCATCTCAAAAACAGAAACAAAAACAAACAAACAATCCATGATACAGGACATGAAAGGAAAAACCTTCAGTGAAATAGATAGTACAAATAAAAAAGCAATTGTAACTTCTGGAATCACACTTAGAGAAATGCAAAATGTACTGGAAAATCTCAGTGATAGATTCCAACAAGCAACAAACAGAAGAAAGAACTTTTGAGCTTGAAGACAAGGCTTTCACATTAGTCCATCAAAGACAAAGAAAAAAGAATTTTTAAAAAATGAACAGGCTGGGTGCAGTGGCTCACACCTGTAATCCCAGCACTTTGGGAGGCTGAGGCCGGTGGATCACCTGAGGTCCGGAGTTCGAGACCAGCCTGGCCAACATGGTGAAACCTTGTCTCTACTGAAAATACAAAAATTAGCTGGGTGTGGTGGTGGGCACTTGTAATCCCAGCTACTCGGGAGGCTGAGGAGAGAGAATCGCTTGAACCTGAGATGCAGAGGTTGAAGTGAGCCGAGATTGCACCATTGCACTCCAGCCTGGGCAAAAAGAGCAAAATGCCACCTAAAAAAAAAATGAACAAAGCCTCCAAGAAGTTAAGAAGTTTGGGACTATGTTAAATGTTCAAATCTAAGAATAATTGGTGTTCCCAAGGAAGGAGAGAAATCTAAAATTCTGGAAAACATATTGAAATAATCAGCCTTGCTGGAGATCTAGACATCAAAATACAAGAAGCTCAAAGAACACCTGAGAAATTCATCACAAAAAGATCATCACCTAAGCACATAGTCATCAGGTTATGTAAAGTCAAGATGAAGGAAAGAATCTTAAGAGCTTTAAGGTAAAAGCATCAGGTAACCTATAAAGGAAAACCTATCAGGTTAATAGCAGATTTCTCAGCAGAAACTCTACCAGCTAGGAGGGATTGAGGTTCTATTTTTAGCCTCCTTAAACATAACAATTATCAGCCAAGAATTTTGTATCCAGTGAAACTAAGCTCATAAATGAAGGAAAGACACAATCTTTTCCAGACAAACAATTGCTGAAACAATTTGCTACCACCAAACCGGCACTACAAGAACTGCTAAAAGGAGCTCTAAATCTTGAAACAAATCCTCAAACTACATCAAAATGGAACCTGCTTGAAGCATAAATCTCACAGGACCTATATAATAAAACACAATGGGAAAAAAAAAACCCAAGGCATTCAGCCAATGAATGGCATGAGGAATAGAATAGTACCTCATGTCTCAATACTAATGTTGAATGTAAATGACCTAAATGCTCAACTTAAAAGGTACAGAATGGTAGAATGGATAAATACTCACCAACAACGTTTCTGCTCTCTTTAGGAGAGTCACCTAACGCATAAGGACTCACATAAACTTCAAGTAAAAAGATAGAAAAAGATTTTCCGTGTAAATGGACATAAAAAGTGAGCAGGGATAGCTGTTCTTATATCAGTAAAAACAAACAACAGATGCTGGAGAGGATGTGAAGAAATGGGAATGCCTTTACACTATTTGGTGTAAAAGGAATGCTTTTACACTATTTGGTAAAATAGGAATGATTTTACACTATTTGGTGGGAATGCAAATTTGTTCAACCATTGAGGAAGACAGTGTGGTCATTCCTCAAGGATCTGGAACCAGAAATACCATTTGACCCAGCAATCCCATTTCTAGGTATATACCCAAAGGATTATAAATCATTCTACTATAAAGATACGTGCACATGTATGTTTGTTGCAGTGCTATTCACAATAGCAAAGACTTGGAACCAATTCACATGCCCATCAATGATAGTCTGGATAAAGAAAATGTGTTATATATACCCCATGGAATACTATGCAGCCATAAAAAAGGGTGAGTTCATGGGTAAAGCTGGAAACCATCATTCTCAGCAAACTAACACAGGAACAGAAAACCAAACACCACATGTTCTCACTCAGAAGTGGGTGTTGAACAATGAGAACACATGGATACAGAGAGGGGAACATCACACACCAGGGCCTGTCAGATGGTGGGGGCCTAGGGGAGAGATAGCATTAGGAGAAATACCTAAAGTAGATGACAGGTTGATGGGTGCAGCAAACCACCACAGCATCTGTATACCTATGTAACAAACCTGCATGTTCTGCACATGTATCCCAGAACTTAAAGTATAATAATAAAAAGAAGCCATGAGACATTATAACATAGAGCCAAATTTTAATAAATGATTTTTTAAAACTTTTAAAAGCGCCTGATGGATATACAATTGGAAAGTCAAAAAAAAAAAAGAAAAAAGAAAAAGAAAATGTAGTATACACACACACACACACACACACACACACACCATGGAATATTAGCCATGAAAAAGGAATGAAACATTAATAATGACATTCACAGCAATCTGGATGGAATTGGACTATTATTCTAAGTGAAGTACAGAAATGGAAAACCAAACAGCTTATGTTCTCACTCATGTGGATGCAAAGGCATAAGAATGATACTTTGGACTTTGGGCACTCAAGGCAAAGGGTCAGAAGGGAGTGAGGGATAAAAGACTTCAAATTGGGTTCAATGTATACTGCTCAGGTGATGGGTGCAACAAAATCTCAGAAACCACCACTAAAGAACTTACTCATGTAACCAAATACCACCTGTTCCCCAAAAACCTATAGAAATAAAAAATTTAAAAGTAACAATTAAAAAAAAAAGACTACACATTGGGTACTACGTACATTACTCAGGTGATAGGCACACCAAAATCTCAGAAATCACCACAAAAGAACTTATTCGTGTAACCAAAACCACCTGTTCCCCTAAAACTTATGGAAATAAAAAATTAAAAAGTAGTAAGAATAGCTTTTTTTTTTTTTCTGAGTCAGGGTCTTGCCCTCTTGCCCAGGCTGGAGTGCAATAGCATGATCTCAGCTCACTGCAACCTCCACCTCCCGGGTTCAAGTGATTCTCCTGACTCAGCCTACCAAGTAGCTGGAATTACAGCCAGGCACCACCATGCCTGGCTAATTTTTTGTATCTTTAATAGAGACAGGGTTTCACCATGTTGGCCAGACTAGTCTCGAACTCTTGACCTTGTGCTCTGCCTGCCTCGGCCTTCCCAAATAATTTTTTTAAAAAGACTACACATTGGGTACTGTGTACAATGCTCGGGTGTTGAGAGCACGAAAATCTCAGAAATCACTGCTAAAGAACTTATTCATGTAACAAAACACCACCTGTTCCCCCAAAACCTAGTGAAATAAAAAATAAATTTAAAAAAAGAAAGTGTGGTAAGTATACACAATGGAATACTATTTAGCCTTTAAAAAGGGGTAAATTCTGTCAGTTGTGACAACATTGGTGAATCTGGAGGAAATTATTAAGCTAGGTGAAGAAAAATACCACATGATCTCAGTTATATGTGGAATCTAATAAGGTTGAACTCGTGGAAGCAGAGAGTAGAACATACAGTTACCAGAGCCTGGAATGGGGCATGGAGACGGAGGGAATGAACTGTCAATCAAAGGGTACAAAGTTTCACAAACATGGGAGAAAAAGGTTTTGAGATCTACTGCACAGCTTCATGACTATTATCAATAATAATGTTTATATTTCAATATAGCTAAGAGAGTAAGAGTAAATTTCAAATGTCTCACCATAAGAAATTTTAGGGAAGCAAGGTGATGGATATGTTAATTAGCTAGATTTAATCATGTCTTCTTGTATACATATATCAAAACATCGTGTTGTATGCCATACATGAATACAATTATGACTTGTCAATCAAAAATAATATTAATAATCAATTTTTCAAATTACATTAAAAAATTCATAGACTTAAAAAAAAAGTTTAGTTATGAATACAAAGGGTGAGGTTGCTTGGTCCTTGGCTGCAAGGGACCCTGGTATTAAGGAAAGGGATGTGTGTATGTGTATGTGCGTGTGTGCACGCTTATATGTATATATGTGTGCGTGTATGTGTGTATATGTGTGTATGTGTGTGTGTGTGTGTGTGTGGTGGGAGAGAAGGGGTTCCTTCCCAGCATTCTGAAGGGAGAACAGGTATTTTTCCCAGGGTAAGTGATGCAAGTAGGTTTGTGGACTTGGAAGAAGCATAATTACAATTCCATTCTCACATCTCTTTTGTTATAAGGTGGGAAGCAAGATTGTCCACTGAGAGTAAGGGATGAAGGTGGGAAGCCAGACACTAGAAGGGACCGGGCAAGGGACCAGGAGATACTGGTTTTTCATTGCCAATTTCAATCTCCATCTACTCATTTTTGTTAAACCTTTGAAGCCTATTATTGCGTGGCCACAATAGATTCTAGTATAAGCGTGTATCTAACTGGCATATTATTTTATTTATTTATTTATCCTTTTTTTTTTTTTTTGAGAGGGTCTCACTCTGACACCCAGGCTGGAGTACAGTAGTACAACCATGGTCCACTGCAGCCTCGACTTCCTGGGCTCAGGTGATCCTCCTGCCTCGGCCTCCTGACTAGCTGAGATTACAGGTACACACCACCATGCCCAGCTAACTTTTGTATGTTTTGTAGAGACAGGGATTTGCCATGTTGCCCAGGCTGGTTTTGAACTCCTGGACTCATGCTATCTACCCACCTCCCAGCACTTCGGCCTCCTGAAGTGCTGGGAATACAGACCTGAGCCACTGTGCCCAGCCTACATATAATTATATTTAGCCAGTTTATGTTTAACATATCAACTTTTGATCACTTAAAGAAATCATATATTCTAGTCTAGAATATTTTCTCTAAGTCATTCTGTGTTATTGACACGACCTTGGAATTTAACCACAACACAAATTTATTTGAAATGTTTAATAAAATTGACTACTTCTGAAAGAAAAAAAAAAGAAATACTAGTTCTTATGGATAATGAGGCAGAGAAACAGTTTCTGGTGGTGTTAGGAGCCCTGTTGAAATTGGTGCCCACAAATGTGTGGTGACATGAATCTGCTGCACTGTGACGTTTTCTTTAGCAGAACTCACTCAGTAGCTCAAATTATGAGCTCTGGGCTCAGCGCCAGAGTATTACCAGGAGAATACAGCCAAGAGAGTCTGGGGCTGGGGGTACTGGGGTCCTAGAGAAAGGACAGTTGAAGTTGAAATAGTGAGCTCTGGCATCTCAGAGGTCCCCATAATGAACAATATTATAATATTTTTGAAACTATTATTAACACACAACACTTCCTATGTCCTAGGCAATATTTTAAGCACTTCACATAAATAATTCTCAACACACATGAGACCAGTACTAGTATTTTCTTCATTTTATGGGTTATGAAACTAAAGCACAGAAAACTTAACTTGACCAAAGTCACAGCTAAAACCTGAAGAGTCAAGATTTGAACTCACGCAGTCTGGCTCTAGAAGCCATGTTCATAACTGCATGTGATCTGTCTTCATCCTTTGTCTCTTGGCATCTCTTTCTCTGACATCGAGGGACAGACATTCCTTTCTACTCAATGGGAGAAACAAATGAGCCAGACTTGCTGCATTGTGATATATACACACGCAGATGTAGCCAAGATACAGGAAGCTAAGTTGGGATGTTTTCAATTCCACTTTTTTTTTTTTTCTAAAATACCTATGTGAGCTATAAGACTTGGTATTCCATCCCAGAGGGACCACGAAGCATTATTCTTTAAAAACTAGCATATATGACATTGGCAGCAGCATCCACCTTACTCCATTGTCACCATCACCCATGTGCATGAGTAGTGATGGTTAGCACCCCGTCTATCAAGCTGGTGAGGCTACAGGACAGTCAGGAAGGACCACTGCCCCCATCTCCTCCCTTTACTCCATGACACCCTAAATCTCTACTGGAGATTATCTTCTTTGCATCCAGTGGAAGTGCACACACTCTATGAGAGCTCTTAACTGCCCAGTCAGTCATGTATACTTCAGTCTGAAAGATTTTTCCTGAACTCGACTTTTAATGGATAGAAAGAGTTACAGGGAATGAGGCCGTGAAAGGGAAAGAAAAGAGAAGGGTAGAATGGCAAAACGCTTCCTCTGCTTAAAATTTTATCTTTCAACTGACAGAGATCATTGCATTTAGTTATATTTACAGAACAGTCAGATTGAACTGTGCAGACCAACGCTAGGACTTAATCTAGACAGTGATTCACTCCTAAATTAGATGAATTTTCAGAACGGATGTATTTTCAACGTCTTAAGATAATGAACTCTTGCTTTTTTAAAATCACAGATATTACACATAATATAGCACTTTTCGTAAACTGTAGTTTCTTTGTGATCTTTTAAAAACCTATAGCCGTATAGAAATATCTCATCATTGACGAAAACAAAGGAAGTTGTTGCTGCTTTGTTTGACCTAGCAGTAGAAGGACTCATCACACTACGGTGGCTCATGCTTATAATGGACTGTGTGAGTTGGGTGTTTTCTCACCATTTTTTAAACATTTCCCTCCCCCTAGCACTTGTCCAGGTGCTCAGATTTCTTTCCACAGTCACAAAATATAATATGGGTTGAACATCTGGCTCGTAAAAGTCCTTTTGAAGGTGAAGTAGAATGCCTCTCAGGTCAGAGAAAGATAATAGAAGAAAGCTATGCAGGATGATTCCTACCAGATATTGCTTGGGGCGCATCTTGTTCGTTGCAAACCTGGAAAGTTATTGTCCTTCCTGGATACTTAGCTGTCTGGTATTGTAACTGGAAAGTATTCACAAACCAAGCATTCACCCAGAAAAAAAAAAGGTGGGGGAGTAAACATCCCTGTGCCCTAAACTTGCAGTCTTGAAAGAAGTAATAAGTATTTCGTGCACACTATACAGCTGGGATTCTGTTAAGTTGTTTTTGATACAGTAACCATTTCAAAGATGAAAGTACTTAATGGCAAAAAGATAAAGCTCAGAAAGCAAGAAAAAAAAAGGTTGAGGCCACTCACATGGATGACTGACAGACAAAATCTGTATTTGATAAATCCTATAAGGCTTGTTGAACTGGAGGCAGTAATATAATAAAAGTTTCCAGTAGTCACTACAAATTTTGTGTAGGAGCAATGGATTTTGCTGACCTATCCATGTGTCAGCCAGTGTGCAAGCCCATTGAGAGCAGGAATCTTGTCTGTCTTGATCAACACTGGGTCCCTTTTGCCTGGCCCAAGGCTCTGCACCACATGTACCCTAGATAATTTGTTGAATGCTTTAAAGACCTGATTACCTAGTCTAAATCATTCTATCAGTTGCTTGTGAAATGTTTGCCAAAGATACATCTATCTATGAAATAGTTCTTACTAAAATTTGACACCCAAATACATAGCTTCTTAACTATATTTTCCCCTTGGATGTATCTATGTTTTAATGGATACATTCAATTTACCTCTTCTATTCAAACAAGAAAGAAACAAACTGATCTTTTCCCTTAGCCAAGACCTTCCAGAAGGATGTATTGCCTTCAGAATTATTAAGTAAATCTCTTTGAGTTCAAATTATTAAGTAAATCTCTTTGAGTTTAAATCCTGAACATTCAATTTAGCCAGAAAAGAAAAAACTATTGTCTAAATAATTAAAAGGGCAAAAAACAAAACAGGTCACCTATTGCCCAATAAAGCTGCAAGATGTGTTAGAAACACACATTGAACCAGCGCAAAGCCTGAGAAGAATCTAATAGCATCCACCACTGGAACAAGCTAGTCTCAGAGGAGGACAATTATCAAGTGTCCTATCAATGTTTACCTCTCTATTATTTAGTCCAATCAAGTATGAAGTCACCCCTGAAATACCATGATGCTCCCTCAGTGGTTCATCCATAGCCTCTGACTCTGCCCTCAGGAATTGTCCGACCCAAGGGATTCACTTTAACAGCTGTCTCTTACTCTGATTTAGTAACTTCGCAGAGACACCACAAAGCACACAACTCTGGTTTCATTCTTTTTTCTCTCTCTTCCTTTCTTCTCTTGCTCCCTTCCTCGTTCCTTTCTTTCTGTTAATTTTTATGGTTCAGGGGTTAAAACTATGCAGAAAGCAGAAGACATACTAAAATAAAAAAGGAAGATAATTTGAGAAAAGTTTAATAACTGGGCTATTAACAATAGTAGTAGCAGGAGTAGTGCAGTACCCAGTATCTGGGCTAGGATCTAGGGATCTCATCACCCCTAGGCCTGAAGGGGCAAGGAAGAGAAGGAAAGTGAGACAGGATGGGCTGTGTGGGAAGGACCTCCTGACAGGAACGGAGCCCTTCCATTTGCTTTCAGAGACCCCACAGGGAGGGAGTCAGTGGAATAAATACCTTCTTCCTCCAGGTTCCTTCTAGTACTTCCCATTAACCTAAATCAAATGGAAGTCAGGGGGCAAGGGAGCCTGGTAGCATGTTCTGCGCAGGTCTGACTCCCAAGGCACGGATTATGGCAGAAAGGGAGTGGAGAGAAGGTCTGCAGCAGTAAACAGGAGACATTTGGCATCTACGAGACTTTCATTCCTCAGACTTGATTTCTAGCTTGATGATGTAATTTGGATGTTTTTGAGCCAATTGTTTCCCTTCCTCAGTTAGATTTCAGAGATTCTTTATTTTTCTGTGTGCTGACTATATGGCCTGTTTTATTCTAATTTCATAGAGCCTGATTGCCTGCTTTCTAAACTCATGACTATTTCAAAAGTCACAAGTCAAAGTGATCATTTAGAAAACCTCTCTGGTATTTACTATCAGACAGAAAATGAAGGGTGTTTAAATATTCACTGTTAGGAATTTTAAAATCTAAGGTTACACACACACACACACACACACACACGCTTTCCAGGGTGCCTACACTAAAGAGTAAAAACTAAAATCCCTCCATTAGCACTGAAATGCTAGTTTGTTTAAAGTTAACCTCATAATCGATTCTGTGCTAAAATTCATCCACAGTGGCTTATAGACTTTATGCAACAAGGGCTTAAACCTGGAATGATACATGGAAACCAAACTTAAAAACCATAAAGAACATTTTACTTGCAAAGTTTTTACATTGGCCACCTCTCTTTCTGCTCCAATAAATACCATAGCACAGGCAGAAATTCTGCCCTGCTCCAGGAGTGCTCACCCTCATATGACCACAATAAAATTCCCCCAGTTTGTGTTTCCTGTGAGAACTATCATCTGATGGTATGCAGCCAGAGAATCATAAGCATTGCTTTTAAAATACAAAATTATTTCAAATCTTACACAGGCTATTTTTTTTCAATAATGCATCAGTTTATTTGAGTGGATTTTCAATCAAAACACCACATCCCTCAGGCTGGCTATTTAGGATACCCTATTTTCCACATGGAAAAGTCATCATGGCAGATCAAATCACTCAGCCAAGCATACCTCTCCAGCACTCCACATCCAAAGCATCCATCGCCAGCGCTGAAGACAGATGCCAGTGGATGTCTCAAGACAAGTGAACATAAATAAGTGGAGATACTTGAAGAGCAGATGTCTGACATTATCTCTTACTTTGCTTCCCATATCTGTACTCAAACCAGAGTTTCTTGAAAGTAATTTAAGAAGTATCTGGTCCTCAATAATACCAGAAAAGGTGAGCTGCTGGCTCTTTAAAGCAGGTATATGTTACGTACTGCAGGCTCAAGTTGCATTGCACTTAGAACTAAAGCTACTTTAGATACCTTCATGTTTGGTCAGGAATATCTTTAAAATAATGATTCTAAATAGCTCCCATTATACTTTGTTCTTATTGAATTTTGTTTGTTCTCTATTCATTTGATTCCTTATTGGGCAATCAGATAATAAGCTTTTTGTGTGTGTAAGTTCCACCAGGTTCAGCATGATGTGGTAAAAAGAAAGTGACCCTTGGAGAGAGTACCTGACCCCTATGTTTCAGACAAGCAGTCAAGCTTGGAGACCCCACATGGAGGGAGCTGAGGGAATAAATACTCAATTTCATTCCCGTTCCTCCCTCTATTTGCCTTGAATTCCATTTTATTCGCTTATCAGTCTTGTGGTCTTGGACAAATTTATTAGCCTCTCTTAACCTTGATTTTTTTCTTGCACATTTAGAATGGTGATAATAAAAATCGATTCCACTGGGTTGCTGTAAGGATTAAATAAAAATGTAAATCCCTTAGGATGTCACCTATAATACTTATTAAATAAACATTAGTTCCCTCACATTCCTCTTCCCTCCCTTCCCCACTTTTATTGAGCTTTTACTCCCAGGTAAAAGCAGCATTTACAAACAAGCTGGCAACAACAGAACTTTATCCTTCAAAAGGATCTTAAAGGCTACATCTCCCTTTCAAACAGAAAAACTCTTTCCATTATCCCATCTTTGCTTCTAATATATGGAAAACTCATTTGTAAATTAAGGTTACTCATACTGCTCTTATATAACTTTAATTGTTAGAAAATGATTTCTTATTTTGAACAGACATCTACCTTCAGGAGACTTCTATCAACTGACTATATACACAATGTCTAACTCTGCTATGGTATGAAACTCTTTCTGGGTTCAGAGGGATATATAGGGCTTATGCCTCATTTAGACATTGGATAGCTTTGTGACCATAAATAAATAATCATATTCCCTCAGCCTCAATTGATGTAGGAAATGGGGACAATACCATCTGCCCAACCTCCTTCCATGGGCTCTTATGGACTCTACCTAACCACTCTGCTGTTCTCTTCTGTTTGCACCACCCTTCAACATTTCTTTGCATGACACCTTCAGTTCTTTCAGCAGTTTTTATGTGAAAGTTTTAAAGGACAAGGAAATATTTTATAACAAAAACTCTTGAAGAAAAATGCCTAAAAAATAGCAATAGCCAGCAAGGACCTTCCAGACATTGGGCAGCATGGAAAATGCTGTAAATATGAGAATAAATGGTCAGGACAAAGAGGAGATGGTCCCAGTATTACCCAAAAAATTGCACACCCTGCTGAGAGTGTGGCGATTTAGGGAAGGCTTTTAGGTCCATCTAAGGAGTTTACTTGAGATACAGTAAAAAATGGGGAAGTATTTGAAGGTTTTGAAGCTGGCAGCGAGCATAATAAATGGGGCATTGAAGGAGAAGAATCTGGCCCAAGGTATGGGAAATGTGAAAGCCTAGAATTAGAGATGTCAAATATACATTGCGCAGTAATACATGCATGAGCTGCTAAAGACCTGCACTGGGGTGGTGGTTATGGGATGAGTAGATAAATGCACTCAAGAGATGGGTGAAGGGAACAGTTGGTAGGGTGTGAGAGCTTCCTAGAGACAGAGGAGAAAATAAGAGGAAGCATGAAAGGCAACTCTGAGTTTTCGCATCTACATGTCTAGGAGAATTGTGGATGCTTTGACCAGAGGCAGGAAAGATGTGAGAGAAAGAGACTTTCATGGAGCCCAGATGAGAGGTAGCAATTTCAGGGCCATCTGGGCAGGGGTAACAGGCACCGTGGAGGTAAAGCCATGACTGGTCCTGCAGTTCTCTAACGAATTCAGCTCCAGCTCAGCTTTCCAATGTGTCACAGACACATCGGAGCAGATCGCCCAGTTTGGTTCCTGGGCCACTGCCGACTTGGTTTACGTTAGTCTATTTGTCTTCTTCATTTCACAGTACTTTTTCTGTATCTCCATTATTGCACTTATTCTACAGTTTATGATTCTGTGTGCTATTACAGTTCGTGTTCACTTTATCCTCTCTACCAGACTGTAAGCTGATTGAGAGCCAGGGACATGCCCAACTCTTCTTGGTATCCTATAGTGTGTCTAGAAAAGTGCTTGCACATAGCAGGTACTAATTAACATTTATAATAAATGAATGAATGAAGTATGAATGTGATCCAGGAACCTGAAATGGCCACATGCTTGATGAGATCTTATGCTAAAAATGCAAACCAGTCAACACAGCGACATCTCAAGATTGGTGTGAGACCTGCCCCCTCTACTCCAGGCACACAGCAATGAGTGATATGTATGAAAACAACTGTTTTAAATAGAGAGTTCAAAAACAAAACCAAGAATTGTCTTGGATGAAAATGAAGTCATAATTGAAAGTGAGCCAGGAGTGAAGCTGCAGGCCTGCTGAGCTCCAGGTACGGAAGCAGGCAGAGGCACCTGGAGGCCAGCCTTTGCACTATGTTGGGGCTAAAAGGGTTGCACACCAGGTGAAATGATGAGCCAGTGTTTCCTTTATATACTGCTGCATAGCAAGCCACCCCAAAGCTTAGTGGTATAAAGCAACACATTTTATTATGCCCATGGATTCTATAGGTCAGGAATTCAGAAAGGGCAAAGAGATGGCTCTTCTCTGTTCCCATGTCTGGGGCCTCAGCTGGAACAACTTGAATGATTAGGAGTGACTTGAATGGCTGGTGGCCAGAACAGCCGGGGCTGGAGAATTCATTTCCAAGATGGCTTCTTTACTCACATGTCAAGCCCAAGCTGGCATGGCTGAAGAATAGTCTCAAATGGAAGGTTAAACCTCACTACAAAATAGGGAAAGGCAGGAAGAAATGAGAAATAGACACACAAAATAACAAGTGTCTATAAAAATGCAGAAAAATGGGATATGCCACTGGTGGAAGTATAAATTAGTTCAATTCCTTGGAGCAAAATTTAGAAATATCTAGAGGAAATGAAAATTCATATCCTTTGTAACACAGCAATTCCATTTGTAGGCAGAAATCAGAACTTTTCTTTCACTTACAAAAATGTCTACTGTGTTCATTAGATATCGTTTTATAACAAAAACTACTATATTTCAATGGCATTCAAGAGGAAGCATTTATTGAGCTTAGGCATCTGTAGGTTGGCTAGAAGTTAGTTGATCTAGGGATAGTTCACACCCACCTGGGGATCAGCTGATACAGGCTGAAATCAGCCAGGCAGCCCAGCTCTGATCCATGTATCACATCCTCCTCCTGAGCCTAGAGAATAGCCCAAGCATGTTCTGCTCAAGGCAATGTCAGAGACTCAAGAGCACCAGCACAATCACATAGGCACTGCTCCAGTCTTTGGTCACCTCATGCCTGCAAACATTTCACTGGCCAAAGCAAGTCACATGGCCAAACTCAAAGTCAAGGAGCAGGAAAACATACTCTAGTGGAAGGAACCACAAAGTCACATGGCAAAGGATATGGATGCAGGGAGCAGTGAAGAATTGAGTTCATTAATGCAATCTACCACATTCATTGCAGAATTGTTTGTAATAAGCTAAATGGAGAGAACCTAAGTGTTCATCAAAAAGGAGATAGATATATAGATTGTGATGGGGGGGTTTCACCTATCAGAGCACTATATGCAAAGAAAATGAATAAACCAGGGCTACCTGCATCAACATTTATAAACCTGCAAAACAAAATGTTAATGGAAAAGAAAGGAAGTTGCAAAATGAAATGTAGAGCATAAGTCAATTTATGGAAGGCTCTGAACCAAGCTATAGTATGTATTCTTTATGAATATATATGCATATGGTGATAGTAAAAGTGTAAAACATGGAGAAGAAAGGTACACTAAGCCTCAGGATAGTGATTATTACCTCTGGAAAAAGAGAGAGAAAAATGGGATCATGGAGGGAGACAAAGTGCTTCAGGAGTATCTGTGACATTTTATTTCATCATATAAAAGATGTGGATCAAACATGGGAAAATATTAACATCTGTTAAATCTAAATGCTGAAGTACACAGATCTTACTTACATTAGTCAGGAGCTTTGATGAGAAAAGGGTTACAAAGAGCCAAACAAAGAGTTTTTGGCCTTGGAGCAGAAAAAATTGTCTGCTACAAAACACCAGGCGGTTCTTTCTACTCTGTCTGCCTACCCTACTCCTGTCAATATTTTGAAACTGCTTCAGATATGGATGCAAAGAAAATTAGACAAAAAGAGGTTAGTCAGAATGAGCAAACTCCATTCCATCTAATTTTGATCACTTGTGGGCTTGGGGTTTAAATCCCAGATACACAAACTATTGCTTGTTCTTGTGACATGTTTGCCTGTTTCATGAGTCAGCAAATCCAGTTACTGGGGCACAGAATCAAGGTACCTTTGTTAAGAGGACTGAGCTTAAAGGGAGTTATTTCACTTGCTTTTTTTTTCCTTTTTAAATTAAACTTTTATCAGAACATCTCAGTCTCTTCTTCTCCTAGAGGAAATGAAAAGGACGATTATAGAAAGAAAATAACACCCAAATTTTGTTAGCAAACATTAGGAAAATTTTAAATCATGGCGAGGAAAAACTGCCAGATGGCCTGAAAGTAAATAATACTGTGCGTATGGGGGTTGGGAAGTAGGATGACAACTAAGCTCTTCGCTTTAAGCATATGAGTAAAGCAAAAGCCAGAAAAAGAACATTGATTTTTAAGTAATATAAGGTTTGATATTTTTTTTTAGCAGAGTTAAATTTACTGTCATTTTATTTTTACTGTGTTACTTCCCTCTAAAAATGTTGTTTGAAATTGAAATGTACGCATATGAAAAAGCATATGAAATTGTACAAGTATAACACAGGCTTTCTAGCTGGCTTTTGCTGTGGATCCACGAGTGGCTGTGTTAATATGTGTTAATGGTAAACAGATGACAAGTCTTTGAAATAGCCGCTTAATTGAAGAAAATAGGATTGTTGGATGCAAGGCCACAAAGAGGCTAGCCTGCATATTTTCCAAAGGCACTCAGCCTGAAATGAATATCCTTGCCAATTTGCAATGTTGCATTCAACATTAATCTGCATGGTTTTTCTATGGAATAAGTTTAGAGTTATTATCTGCAATTCTGAAGTTGCTTTATGGTGGTTGTTCAAGGAAAAATCTCCCTTCCCTCTTCTTATTCTCCTTCGTAGTTACTGATTAAATAGTTCTACTTCCAAAGTACATCCTGAATTTTTCCACTTTCCTGCATCTTCATGGCAACCCCCTCCCACCCTCCTTCAAGCTACTCTCAGAGTGAGTGCAATGGCTTCCCAGCAGGTCTCCCGAGGCCACTCTAGCCTTCTCTATCGTTCTGTACACCGCAGCAAGAGCCATCCTTCTAAAATATAAAGCTGGTTCTTTGAAAAACTCCTGCCTTCACTTACTTCCTATTGCCCTTAAAATCCTTACTATGGCTGACAAGATTCCACCTCCCTGCTGCAGACCCCACCCCCATCTCTCTCCTGATAGCCCTACCACTGCGTGGTTTTTCTTTTTAATTTAAGTTATAATGTACTTACAGTAGAAAGTCAAAAGATTCTGCAAACTTCGTTATGCCCCATCTGAGGAAATGTCACTCCCTTGCCTCTGTATCCCCAGAGGCTACCACTTGCAGCTAGTCAGCTGATTCTTTGGGATTTTGCCCACACATCTCTAAATACCATGCTTTGAAGGCTACTTTTATTTTTAAGCTTCTCCTGTTGGGTCCTTACTGTGGACGATGACAATGCAACCTCCTACGTTGCTTTTCCACGTTCTCCCCTGACTACCCCTTCCCCATGCCTGTATCTTCAAATAGTCATCTGATCACTGAGGTTAGAGCAATACCCTGTGTTTGCATTATTTTGACTAAGTAAACATTTTTACAACTGAGCCATGTAGTATCAAAGGTTACTCTTCTCTTCCTGAATAACTTTTTTCCCCAAAAGTTAATAATTGTCCTTTTCTCCCTCATTGGCTTGATTTTCTTATCATGAAGTTAACCTTAAACTCTCCTGCAGGTGTGTACACCTTCTCCATCCTCTAAAATAATTAAATCTATGACAATTTTTGTCTTCTTAAATCTCCCTTGCCCAGACTTCTACGTCTGGCGAACAGCTGTCATCCTGGGATCTGTCTTTATCATGACTTTAGTGGAATTTTAGAAGAAAGCATGTGTCCCATTTGCCATCTTTACCCAAACTTCCTAGTGTTCTTTCAGATATTTTCTAATGTGCCTCAGGGCCTTTAAATAGGCTGTTTTTCCTTCCTCACATCTCGTCCTTGTCTTTGCCTAATTTCTTCTCGCCCTTTAGATCTGAGCTTAAAGGTCACTTCTTCAGGGGCAGGTCCTGATTTCCCAGTCAACCACCCTTGATATACTCTTTCATAATGTCCTGTACTTTTCCTTGGTAGCGCTTATCACAAGTGTTAGGGTTGTGCAGTAATAACTTGAAATATTCATTTTTGGGTTTTTTTTTCCACAACTTATACCTGACCTTTCCCCAAATCAGATGTATCCGTTTACTCAAAGGCAAGTAGAATTTGTATAGAGGGAATGACAAAAGCAAGAAACATTTAACACTCAGTCCTTCAATTTCCAAGAGGGGCTTGTGAGAATTAAAAGGGCAGCTTCAGGGGGATAGGGATGGAAAGCAGAGATGATGCTGTAACCTGAAAGAAGGTCCTGGGGACCAGATAGAGAAGAGTGGAGTCAGCATCAGGACTGCCAGCGCCACCCTTGGCCAGCACCAGGGAGCCCTGGAAGACAGCAGGAATGGACCTGGGTGTTATTTAAAATCTTTGACAATCTGATGCTAATATTCATTAGTATATAATCTATATACAAATCAAAAATTTAAAACATAGTCTCTTTTATTGTCTAAAGTATCTACACTAAATATAGCATAAAACTACTTACCATGAAGAGCAAGGCTTCTTCTGACCTAGCGTAGAAGCCACGTCGCATAGTGTAACCTCCACCGTAACTCCTGTTACAAGCAAGTCACAGGTTAGCCGGATTTATGGTGAAGGGATGACTTCAAAAGCCTTAATTTTGGGAAGCACAATTCACTGGGAGCCATCTTTTGGAGACTGCTTACCACAGGCCTTGATATTTAGATGGGAGAGTGGGAGGGAGAAAACGTACTTGAGTAGGACCAGACGATAGTAAAACCCACCCACTTGGCTTAAATATGTATTTATTTGTGTGGGCATTTGCTTGATTACGTCTATAAGACCGGGGTTGGCACACTGTATGTAAAGGGCCAAATAATAGATGTTTTTGGCCTAGCAGTCCATGCAGTCTCGGTCGCACTTACTCAACTCTGCCATTGTAGTCTGAAAGCTACCAGGAACAATATGTGAGTGAGAGGGTGTGGCTGTGCAAAATAAAATGCTTTTTATGAACACTAATATTTGGATTTCTTATAATTTGCATGTGTCACAAAGCACCACTCTTCCTTTGATTATTTTTTCTACTGTTTACAAATGTAAAAACCATTCTTAGCTCACAGGCGGCATGAAAACAGGCGGCAGGCCAGGTTTGGCCCAGGGGCTGAAGTTTGCCAGCCCCTGGTCTAGACTAAGTTCCGTAAAGGCAGGGACCGTGTCTGCCTTACTCACTCTTATGAAACCTGTATTTAGCACATCATAGCAGTGCTCAATAAATATTTATTAAATGAATGAATAGTTGATTTATAAACAAATTATAAAACCCTGAAGTGAGAATTTCTCTGAATAGCCTTTAGTGTTCACCTCGACATCCAATCTCTCCACTTAAAACCTTGCTTCAAAATTACATTTGCAGTCTTATTGACATTTTTCTGGAAATATAGCAGTATCAGTACACCCAAGTCTTACTTACCCATGCTAAATGTGCCCAGAGTACCATGAATATTCTGAAACTTCAATACTAAAGAGTGATGGTGGTTTATTGCCTTCTTAGCTTCTCAGAGAGTTGCAAGCACAGGACATGAATCAGTGGTATCATAAGTCCTGAGCTGCACATTGCTGTTAAAGTGTTAGTAATGTAACACCAAAGAATCCTAGAATTGCTAAAAAGTTGTCCTGGAGATTGTCTGTCAAACTCCCTTATTTTCTAGTCATCCTACTGGACATCCTTGCTTGGATGCCCAAACCACGGGACCTGGTGCCAAACCAATGGTCTTCCCTTTTTGCACAACCACCTACTCCTCCTCTGACTTCCTTGTTTCTGTTAATAGCACCAACAGTCATCAATCCCTAAGGCTTAAAACTGGAATTTCCTTTTTTCCTCTCCTTCTCGCTCATCATCCCATCTTCTCATTGTTACAGGCCCAATTTAGATCCTATTAATTCTTTTTCTAGACTTGACTAATATAGTCTCCTTGCTATTCTCTGCTCCCATCCCTGTAGAGGCTCTCCCACTTCTAACACATCCTACAGACCCTGAACAGACTTTAACTTTCAAATGGCACTCAATAGTTACTGCCTTGTTTTATAATCATTTCGGTAGCAATCTTCTTAAAGTATAACCTGAATCATGTCACTTTGCCAGCTCCAAAACCCCTGATGGTTGCCCACAGCCAACCAAATTAGACAACTTCCTTGGCCTTATCTTCAAGGGATTCTAACCTAATTTTCTCACCTCATCTCTCATAAGGGGCCTACATTTTTGGCAAAGTGAGAGTGAAAGAGATGCTTGTATCACAATATTTATTCTTCTCTCCTTCCTTAGAAATAGCACTCTTGACTGTTATAGGGGCACAGGACCACTGCATTTTCCAGTTTGCCCTGCTAAGCATGTCTGTTTGACAAAGTTCTGGCAAATAGGAAGTAAACCAAAATGCTGTGTGCATCTTTTGGGGAGTATCCTTAAATGCTAGGGGGTGGCCCCTTTTACATATCTTCTTCCGTATGGCGAGGCAGAATGCAGATGCCATGCTGGACCTTGGGCTGCCCTCCTGGGCTATAAAGTAGAAGCCAAGTATTGGGGATGGCAGTACAGAATGAGAGAAAGAGCCTGGTTTCTTGATGCTCACGGTGTTATCCTACCAACCCTGAACTCCCAACCTCCGGACTCCTCTAAGTGAGGAAAGATGAACTTCTTTCTTGCTTAAGCCACAATTATTTTGTTGTCCACTCTTTTGTTTCATTTTATCTCATGTAGCCAAATCTAATTTTAATTCATACCAGGGGCTCCCTCTCATTTTCTTAGAGCATGGTCTTCTTGCCTCTAGGCCTCTCTGTTCTCAGGGTTCTCTCTGCTGGCTGTGTCCACCCGCTTTTTGTCCCCATCCCTTCTGCTACGTACATCTCTACCTCTGCAGCCAACCCATTGTCAAGGCCCATCTCCAATGTCTTCTACCTGAGGCCTTTCCTGATCCTCCAATCACTAGAGTCTCCCACTCCTTAGATCCCTCCAGCCCATTTAATTCCCTGATGTGATGTCTTCTTTCATAGTGATCACTCTAAACTAGTCTTACCTCACCATCCTCCTCTTCTATATGAGGGCAGATAGACCCTGAAGCACCATGGTGTACACACAGTCGGTGTTTGTTGAGACGCATTTTGGATGTAGCTCCAGCACACACTGATTGATTCCCCCTTCTTTGGGAGCTGCCACTGCCCCATAGCCCCTCCCATTACCACCACCATGTTTTTCCATATGGCTTCCCTTGGCTGTGGTGGACTGGACATGTGATGGACACTTTTCTCATTGCTGACCTAGAGAGAGTCTCTCTTCTAAGAAACAGAAGAAGAGCTCTACGGCAGCATGTCGACTTGAGAGCTATGGGCAGCCATATTTTGTTGCAAGGGCTGTAGAAGTGCTCAAGTCTGTGGAGTGAGAGAAGCTGGATAAGACACAGAGAGGGGCATTGATGACTTTCCAGCTTCTTGGCTCAACCGTCCTAGAAGTCAGGATGTGCTCCTGCACTTGGGTTCTAGGAGACACGTTTGATTCTGATTATAATAAGTGTCCACTTTTCATTTAAGCTAATTCTAGCCGACTTTTGTCCTTGACACCGAACGCTCAACATATATTTGTGGAATTTTATTTAACTTGGCTTGTCAGAGGGTCACAGATTGTTTGGTGGCAAAGCAAGGAAAGCCCTTTAGCTCTATCCATTTGGTGGGATGACCACATAGGTTCAGAGCCTCACACATTTCTTTTCTTTCTCCCTTGCCCCCCATTGTTCCCTCCCTTGGCTTTCTGTGATATTTGTTATCTCACTCATGACATTTGCCATTAACTGCCCTATTTTGTCAGTATCCATGAGTTTCCAGCTTACAGGCTGCAGGAGACCATGGCCCTGTCTTACTTGTCCTCCTGTCTCCAACAGATCAGTGAAGCCATTGGTATGTTAGTTTTTGTTTATTTGCATTGAGAATAATCAGAAGTATCACAGACCAGTTTTTGTTGTTGTAACCAGATTAATTTCATTTAATCTTTACCAAGACTGAGTTTATTTGTAAACTAAAGTCCACGGACCTGTAAAGAAAGGGAGAAAATGCCGTATCCTCCTACCCACCAAAAATCCTGACTTCAGAGAAAATGAAAAAGCTGAAGTGGGAATGTTGAAGAAACATGAATTTCAATAAGTGAATAACTTCAGGCTTTAATATGAAATTCACTCTCAAGTATGCTGGGCAATGTAACACGTATTCTTCTGTTTTCTGTGTTCAGCAGACGCTGGAAACCCACACCGGATGCCAAAACTATGTGACCTACATTTGCAGTTAGATGGCATTTGCTAAAATGAAATCAAAGATTCAGAATCTTTAAATTTCTTTGGGAGTATTATATGTACTGGATAATGGAACAACAGATGCATTTCTTCTTTTTTTTTTCTTCCAGATATTTAAATTCACATTAATCTGCCTCATCATTCTTTAAAAACAAAGACAAGCAAAAAACTCCCACTGAAGCTTTTTTTTAGGTATAAAATATTAATCTATTGAGAGATTCACTAATGTACCGTATCTCCACATCTTTGGAATTAAGGTAAAATTTGAAATAAATTGACCTTTTTGCATTCTGGTTTACATCTTGTTATTGTTAGTGTGGATAAAATAAAGATACATAATTAGCATTGCAGTCAGATTTATTTTCTCCTTATGCAAACTGTCTGTGAGTACATTTTCAGGAATCAAGAGCAAATGTTTAAAGGGAAATTCCAGATTCCCTTGAGATTCCCTGAATAAGCCTACTCAGATCTAGCCACTAACTCCTTAAAGTGGGCATAGAGTTCATTTTAAAGATTGCGGTAACCAAGGTGGGAGGTAGGGTGTCTTTTTCTGGGGCCTGTTCCAGGAGGGATTTCCTTTAGAAATCAAGGTCTGTTCTAAACCAAAGTGTTCACACCCTCTGACCCTTGATTCCCAGATGGAGCCAATGCCACCCAAACCTGAAGGGACTACAAATCCTTGAAGCCTTTGTGTTGATTCTCCACTCACAGAGGGCCCTTTATTTCTTCAAATTTCCGGAGAAAAATAACAAGCTATTTCCACATTTCCATGGGTATCATTTCTGTCCAGAATGTCTTTCCCACTCTTCTTTATTATTCTTTCCCTCGCTTCCATCCAACTAATCTACTGAGATTCATCTCAAAGGTCATTTCTTTGGAGAGGTCTTCACCAGCTGACTAAAAATAATCATTCTCCACCCAGTGCCACCCACAGCTCTGCTTTCATATCTGCGATGCTTATAAGTCACATTCGTAAATTGTTCTGGCTCTTTTCCCAGTGGGCTGCCCCTCCCCAGCCCTCTCTTCCAGCACGTGAACTCCCTCTAGGATGTGGCCCTATTTTACTCCTTTTTGCATGCTCAGCACCCAGCCTAGTTGGAGTTTAACAGGGTGTCAGAGTAAAAGTGTGTGAGGTGCTTTTCTGCATCAATCATACACTTTCTCCTATAAATCCCCTGACTCTCCTATGCCTATAAATGTGCTCAGGTATCTTTTCAAACTATCCGTAGTAAAGAATTTTAACTTTTGTTTTTTAGAGATAGGTTCTTGCTCTGTCCCCCAGGGGAAAATGCAGTGGCACAATCATAGCTCACTGCACCCTCAAATTCCTAGGCTCAAGCAATCCTCCTCCCTCAGCCTCCTCAGTAGCTAGGATTACAGATGTGCATCACCATGCCTGGTTAATTTTTTTTTCAGTAGAGATGGGCTTCTTGCTCTGTTGGCTAGGCTAGTCTTGTATTCCTAACCTCAAGTGATCCTCCTGCCTTGGCATCTCAAGGATTTTAACTCTTTGAACAAGTAAGAATCCAGGGTTCACCGGGTGTGGTGGCTCACGCCTGTAATCTCAGCACTTTGTGAGGCCAAGGAGGGCAGATCATCTGAGGTCAGGAGTTCGAGACCAGTCTGGCCAACGTGGTGAAACACCGTTTTTACTAAAAATACAAAAAATTAGCTGGTAGTGTTGGTGGGCGCCTGTAGTCCCAGCTACTCAGGAGGCTGAAGCAGGAGAATTGCCTGAACCTAGGAGGTGGAGGTTGCAGTGAGCTGAGATTGTGATATTGCACTCCAGCCTGGGCAACAAGAGCAAAACTCCATCTCAAAAAAAAAAGAATCCAGGGTCACAGTGATATGAAAAAATAATTAGAGTAGTGGCGGAGAAGGAATGGGATGCTTTTCCTTACATTATGAAGCCAATTAATAAATGCAGAAAGGAGGATGAATTTAGAAAATTACCATTTGATAATCCATATAATAATAATTGATTTAGGCAAGAATTATCTATAAATTCTATAGTTAAGGGGTGAAAATTTGAGGAGAAACAGGACATTGAGTCCTTGAAGTTAGTCTCAAGCTGTCTTCCCACAAGATTCATATTAATTACAAAGAGAAAAACAGTAACTTTACAGTCAAGAAACCTAGCAAATACCACGTTGACCAAATGATCAAATTGACCACTCCTGGGACAAATCAATACTGGATGTCTCTGATATGATGCACTACAAAAGAAACATCAGACTAATCCAAGTCAAGGGACATACTACAAAATAACTGCTCTATTCTCTTCCAAAATGTGAATACTTCATGATGTCTGAAGAAAGGCTGGTTCCATACTAAAGAAGACAGCACATGTCTGGAGTGCTGTTGCACAATGTAAGACATTATTGAAACAACTGGTAAAATCTCAATAAGGTCTGCTGACTAGGTAACAGTATTGTCTCAATATTAATTTCCTGATTTTGGTCATTGTGTTGCAGTTATATAAAAGAATATTCTTGCTTTTTAGGAAATACACTGAAGTATGAGGTGTTAAAACAGCATAATATCTGTGACTTGCTGTTAACCAGTTCAGAAAAAAGTTAATGTGACCAAGAGAGAAAGAAAAAGAGAGAGAGAGAAGTAAAGCAAATATGAAGAATGTAATAAAACATGGGTATAGAAATTATTTGCACTATTGGAAGTTTTCTGAAGTCTAAAATTTTGTCAAAGTATAAAGTTAAAAAAAAAAACCATCACCACCACAAGCCAATCAAACTTGTCTTTGCTTCCTCATCCACCAATCAAGGTTCTTAAGAAAAAGACTATCAGTCTCTGCACTTCTCATTGACTTCTACCCAATGCAATCCATCATCCTTATCCATCACCTGACTGAAATGATCTTGATATAATCTCCAATGATCTTCGTGCTGCCAAATTCAATAGTATTTTTCTGTCTTCTTCTTCTTCACAGCATTTGACACTCATCACTTTGTTTTTAGAAGCTTAACACAGCTAATGACCTTTTCCTCGCCTAACCTTCCAGTTTCCCTCCCACTGTTCCCCACAAGGACTCCTCTTTGCCATTATTTGAAGTGCAGTACTGTTTATGTATGGCTCTTTCCATGGACCTCCTTTTCCCAGGTCACTCTCATCTTCAACTAGCAGACTCCAGCTCATCCATCAGCTGTCGGCTCATATATCACCTCCTTTGAGAAGTCTTCTCTGAATGTCCTGTTGAATTCTTATAGTACTTACACCCATGCTTCCTCTCCATAGCATTTAGCACCATATAATGGAGTTGTCAGTTTCCTTATCTGTCTCCCATTATAAAATCCTGAAAGTCAGAGACCCTGGCGTATTCATCTTAGTATTCTCAGCCCTGAGCACAACTCCTGGCACAAACTAGACACTATGTGCATTGAAGACATAACTGATTGACAGAGCAACATGCTAAATCTGAAAACAGAATCTAGTTTCCTATTCCTAGACCTCAATGAACATTAATTTATTCTAAAACAGGATGATGTATAAAGAGAAGGCATTAGTTTTGTTTATTTTTGTTTTAAGTAGGCATATTTCATTGTTATGGCTATTTAGCACACTTGGACTGTAAATACTATTTGTGGAACTACTGTTTGGCTCCGACAATAACAGACCAAAATGAGACAGTAAAAGCCTTGCATACAGACTTTCCTTGATTTGCAGGTCTTCTCATGCCTAATGCTAGTGCTGTTACTCTCTATACTCTTGTTTCCTAATGGTTTCTACGTTGTAGAGAAAATGAAGTTAGGCATAGGGCATAAAATATGTCTATTAACCTTATAGGAGCTTCAAAACAATGCTAAAATCATGGCCTTATCTTCCTGGAAAAAAAAAAAAACCATTTTGTCAAATTGTTGAAACAAAATGAAACTATAGAAGAATCTCACAAGATAAATGCTTTATTATTGTCCCCCATAAAGATTCGTCCTGGAAACCAGCGGTCATATTACCTCCTCTCAACTATAAAACAACTGAGCTGCGACTTACATCTAAGACCATAGAGGTGAAGGAGGGCTGACACTTTAAGCCCTTCACACAGAATCTACATCAGGCAGAATCTTACTGAACGCCAAATTCAGTGTTGCTATTGATTTTTGACAATTAAAAAATAATCATTACTTTTTTTGATGATTACAAAGAAACGCTCACCGAGAGATAAAGTTGGCCTGGAGCCTAGTTTTAGGGGGTTGAAGTTAGTATCCTTCCTCACTTTTGCTTCCTCTGTTACCTTAAGGAAGACATGGCTTCAGCTGAGTGTGGTTTTGTGGGACTGGATTTGGATAGGCACTCTGGATGGACAGTAAATTATGAAAGGACATAAAAATCTCCACAAACTTGGAGGAAAGATAATCGCTAAGAATTCAGAGTTTTTTCTCAAAGACCTCTTTCTCACACACTCAAAAGTTAAATTCAAGTGTTGCTTTTATGCAATGCTCTTCACACAGAAATTCAATATTTGGTGATGATGGTGTTTAAAGTACACACAGATTCCCAGATATGAAACCATAAGTGTAACAGAGGAATCCTTCTTGTACTTCAAGAGGCCAAGAAGGCAAAAAGGTGGCAACAGAACCAGTGTGAAAAATTAAGTGCTTGAAAAGTAACTTTCCAAGGAGTGTACTTTAGAGTAGGCCAAATTTCTTAAGCAAGACATAAAAATAGTGCTGTTCATAAAAGAAACTATATGGATAAATTAAACTATATTAAGATTTACAACTTCTGTTTGTAAAAAAAGATACCATTAATAGAAAGAGACTCTACACCCACAGAGTGGGAGAAAATAATAATACAAAGGATTTGAATACAGAACTTTTTTTTTAATTCCTTCAAATCAGTAAGAAGGAAAACAGAAAACTCGGTAGAAAAACTGGCCAATGAATTGAGAGACACTTCACAAAGAAGGATATCTAAATGGCTAGTAAATGCACAAAATGATGCTCAACTTCATTAGTTATCAGAGAATTAAAACTGTTAGCTCAACTTCAAAGATCAGTTACTGTTTTCTGTGTTTGCATATATGTATAGTGAAGTCTTTGAAGATGGCTTGAAAGATGGATCATCTTTTTGCCATTTCTATTTCAATGGGTTCTAAGATATTGAGCCTCTGTCCCAATCAACAAGAAATGAATCTTGAGAACTCATCTCAAAGCTGCCAACAGACCTGGCTTGCACTAAAGAAATAGACCTTCATGTTTGGGCTCTCTTATATATGCATTATTTTCAAAATTACCACCTCTCAATCACATCAAACATCTAGATGCACACAAGTGTCTCAAAAATCATCCTCTTCAGAGAAGGAAGAAAGAAAACAAAAGTGAATCTTTAAAGTCTAAAAAAGATAAATTATTTACCCCAATTCCAATAACAAATAAAAGTTTTTCTATCTTAATTATCCAAACATTATTTCTTCCTTCATTCAAATAAACATTTCTTGAATACCTACTACCTGTCAGGTATGTGCCACAATTGAGGGCTATAAACACATGTGACAGGTAAGATATTTTCAATTCATTAACTCAGATGAGCACAAATGCAATTTGTTTTTCAATAACTGAAATCACTTCTGTCTGTCTAATGGCATAATCCATAATTTAGTCATTTCCAGATAAAATAGGTTGTTTCAGGGTCCATTTGCAGATTTTCTCTTTTCCTCTTTCCATTCTCCAGGTACTGGGGGCTCAGTTCCCCAGGGGCTAACATAGCAGTGGTACTGGGAAAATTGAGAGGGGTCTGATTGTCAGTTCCCCTCTGCCTTGTGCTGGCATCTGCTAAGGTGTCTAATCAATCACTTGAGTTCTCAGGCACGGCCACCCCTTCATCTTGGCATTAGTGAAACAAGTCTTGTCTTCAGTTCACACACACTGTGTCCTCCTCATCCAGGTGTGTAAGTCTACTGTCAGCCATCTGTGTGGCCCTCCTGGGGCAGAGGAGCTCTAAGAAGCTCTCTTGTGCGTTTGAGGGGCAGCCACAAAGCCTCCCAGCCAGCACATCCCACGATGAGCATTCCCTACATTGGTACTGCACTGTGGTAGATTGAATTATTTTTCCCAGTTGAGCAATTTCTCCCCATATGATTATATTCCCCACCCATTGTCATGTGACTTGTCCTCCCTAATGGTGGGAGGAATATGCATCCCTGCCTCATTGCCTTTTGGTTTGAGCGTGTGACATGCTTTGTTTAATGAGATGTGAACAGACGTGGCATTTGTCACTTTGAACAGAAGCTCTAAAAGCAATTGAGTGTTTTGGCCTGACCTCTTAGGCTAAATAAGATATATTTCATCAGTTCCAAGTCTGGGATGAAAAGATACATTTAACAGATCCACATGATCTACAGGACTGTGATCAAGAAATAAATGTTCATTGCTATAAGTCATTGAAATTGTGGGGTTGATTGTTGCTACAGCAAAAGCTGATTAACACAAATCCCATTCTGACAAGTGCAGGGAAAATTCTAGGAAGTTGGAAAAATGTGGGAACCCTTTCCTTTATCCCATACTCACAGATCCCCAAACTTGCCTGAGAATTCCATGGTCTGCTTTTGAGAATCTAGCTAAGTGGTGCAGGAGTGCTTTCTCAGGGAAATTTGGAGTGACCCTTCAACATTCAGTCCTCTAACTTTCCTTCCAACTCATAGTTCTACACACCTGGCATGGCTTGGAGAAATATTTCTTAATATAAAGGAAGAGGCAGGAATATCTTTCTATCTTCCTCCCTGAACCTGAGCTTTATTTTTTTTAAACTTAAAAAACAAAATGTTGCTGGCATTATGGCCCCTCGGGCATGGTGGGCCCACGTTTAGTGACTTGACTGGAGGAGGATCAGGGTTCAAGAAAAGAAATTCAGTGCAGTTCAGGGTGAGAGTAGAAACAGTGTGATTATTCAATCAAAATAATGTCTCCGTGAATGTTTTCAAGGAATTTACAGCCTCCTAGAGGAGCTAGACCTTTCACCAATAAGCATGAGAAAAGTTTTCAGATCTGTGTTAGACATGCATATGTAAGGAATTCACTGGAGTCTAAATGGGAGGAATGGTAAATTTCTATCTGGAGAGAGAGTGGAATAAAAAGTTTCCTAGAGAAAATGACCCTAAGATAACATTTAAGGGATGAACATGATTCCCACTGGTGTTGAGGTAGGATAAAGCCATTCTGGCCAGAAGAAAAAATATGAGCAAAATCTGAAGGTTTTGTCCCAGATGTTTCCAATTTTGAGATTGATATATTGAAATCTTTCATTATAATTTTTAAGTTCTCCTTGACTTTTTGCTGTTGCTCATTCTTTGTGTTTTTGTTTTTGAGATGAAGTCTCATTCTGTTGCCCAGGCTAGAGCACAGTGATGCAATCTCGGCTCGCTGCAACCTCTGCCTTCCAGGCTCAGCTGATTCTCCTGCCTCAGCCTCCCAAGTAGCTGAAACTATAGGCATACACCGCCAAGCCTGGCTAATTTTATATTTTTAGTAGAGACAGGGTTTCATCATATTGGTTAAGCTGGTCTCAAGCTCCTGAGCTAAGGTGATCAACCTGCCTCAGCCTCCCAAAGTGCTGGGATTACAGGCATGAACCACCACACCCAGCCCTCCTTGACTTTTTAATGCATTGTGCTTTATTTACTTATTTTCTAGATTGTTTGCTTAATAATTGATGAATTGAAACCAGCATGGATGAGTTATATACAAAATATGTATACTATTTCTAGTGTTCATGTGTTTATATTTATAATATAATATTAAAACATGTCTACTTTATATCATATTATAATATATGTAGTAATAATATTATATAACATATAGTTTCTAATGACAACCATGTTTTTATTTTTTGTGCTTTACAAAACTTCTTTCATAAACTACATAAAGAAGTAGTAGATGAGCTAGAAGCAACTGGTAGAAATTCAGATGATGATGTGATCATGAACTATGGAACGTAATTTTCTGATTCTTTTCTTTACCATTTAGACTGTCATCAGCCTAGCTCTGTAGCAAAGAGAAATTAGAATAGCCCAGGAAAAAAGTACTACTTTAGAAGTCTAAGGAAACCAAAGAAACTTGAAATATCTAATTCTACCTCTACTTTCTGTGGTTTTTGCTTTGTTTTCATGGGAAACTATTTTTAAGGAAAATATATAATACATTTTTTTATGAAAATGCTGCATTCCCTTAACATCCTGTGACTCCCAAATTTGATGTCACAACATCCAAGGATAACTCTATTGCAAAGTCTAGTAGCGATAGTAATAATATCTAATGTGTATTGAGTGATTACCATTTGTGCAACATTGTTCTAAGTGCTTTATGTGGATATTGTGAAATTGTATAAGAATTCTCAAAACACAAGTACTTCAATTCAAGCTAATTAAAAATGCACTGTGTCTAATTTTTGTTGGAATTTTTGTGTCTAATTTTTGTCTAGATTTTGTCGGAATCTAGCCTAATGAAATAATTCAGAATATGGAAAATGTGATTTGCATGATTTTGACATTACTCAGAATATGAAACCACAGGGAACTTGTTGAGTAAATATGGCATATCCACCTAATGAAATGTGAGTTATATATGTTAAATGATCATATAACTCAGGCTTTCTTTGTGATTATCCCTTTAATGCCAAACAGCCCATTTGGAATGTAACCTATAAAAGTCTGTTTTCTTCACTACTATATTATTGGTGCTGTGTAGTTTCTATGCATAATTGGTGTTCAATTTATTGTTAAATTATTAAATAAGTCTTACAAAAGTAAGAAAACTGCTAGTAACCAACTACCAAATAAAACAAGGAAGATCATAGCAGTAAGTTTACAACTGTATAACACAGGTCTATCAAAAAGACTGGAGTAGAATGCTTAGAATGATAACTTTCCTGTTCAGGTGAGGTTATAAAATTTAGTTTTTACTATTTTTATACTATGGAAGCTGTAACAGGAGTCTAAATGCAACTTTTCCAGTCTGTGCATGAAGACAGAGAACAATAGCTTTTAAGTGCTTATAGGTTCTCATGAAGGCTCCAAACCATCCATGCATGACTTCTAGGCCCTTCTTCTAGCTCCATTCTCTCCAAACTAAGAAAGGGTAAGGGTGGGAGGTTGGCAAAAATTTATTTGGAGAGATTGTTGCAGTGCTATGCTTTTCCCAGCCACCTTCAGAGGCTGGTTTAGGAATACCTCTCAGGGAGCTTGATGTGGGTCCATGAAGTTTGAAGGACACAGACCCATACCTGACTTCTACTTAGACAAGTCCATAGTGAGGGCTATGAGCAGAGAGAGCTAACAGGGAAGTAGTCTACACTTTCAGGGTTTGGCAAGGCAAACATTCCTGCTGTTTCACATGGAAAAGAGTGAACATCACAAAAGGTAGTCACATAAGGTATGTCTTAGGATCACTTCATCCTGGAATTTGAGAGAAGCATCCTACCAGAAGCAGGCACTGCTCAGCTGCTGCACTTCACAACTCCATGGGAGATGTGATGGTATGGAGGGGCGATCCACATGTGATAAGGGAAGGGTGTAGTGGGAGAGTCTAAGAGAAGGAGATTACCAAAGAATCACAGAACCTGCAAAGTTGCCCCATGAGAAAAACCACCACTTAGAACACAGAGCCAGGGAACAAGGAATGAGAAGAGAAAAGAGGTCCTCTGTCTCCTTATTTTCCCTCTGCAAGTGTTCAGGCATGGATCAGGTGAAACTGTGCAGGCCAGGGGCAAAGCTTTGAATTGCATGAGATATTGAAAATGTTGACCTAGATTAAGCTGTACTTCTTAATACATGAGAATAACAGTATTTTAATATAAAAATATGACTAGAAAAAAATGACGGGGGTTGCCTTAGATATCTTTGTGTGATGGAGAAAAGAGAACAGATAGAGCAGTTCTGAAGTATTGTGGTGTGAGAAAAACAAAGCTATTTCATGATATGACTCCACGAATCCTAGCTTATTCTTTAAGCTAGTTCTATTGGGCAAATGAGAAAAATATGCCTTATGCCTTTTAAATTTTATGTGTGTGTATACATATACATATTACTTCATGAGAAATTGTGTTTTTTAAAGACAAACACAAAAGTAATAGGCATCTCTATTACAAAGAACAGAAGGGGCTGGGCACAGTGGCTCACACCTGTAATCCTAGCACTTTGGGAGGCCAAGGTGGGCAGATTGCTTAAGCCCAGAAGTTTAAGACCAGCCTGGACAACATAGGGAGACCCTACTTCTACAAAAAAATTTTTTAAATAGCTAGCTGTGTGGCACCTGTAGTCCCAGCTACTTGAGAGGCTGAGGTGGGAAGATCACTTGAGCCCAGGAGGTTGAGGCTGCAGTGAGCCATGTTTGTGCCACAGCACTCCAGCCTGAGTGACAGAGTAAGACCCTGTCTCAAACAAGCAAACAAACAAACAAACAAAAAACAGAAGGAGGAAAAATCTATGACTCTATGGTAAATCTTGATGTATAAGGTTGGTGTACAGGAGCGAGGAACAAAGAAAAATTCTAGTCACTAGGTATTGATTAATTTCCTGTGGTAATACTGTGCTTGCCTCTCCATACCTGCTCTCCCTGCCATCTCTTCCCCACTCTGAGTCTCAGGAGGCAGACATCCATGGACTGCTTCACTCTCAACGCTTTTGACTTTGCTTGGGTTTTGCCAATCAGAGGCATTAGCAGTAGATCAAGGAGAAGGAGGAGAGAGAAGCTGGAGAACTTATTCCCTGACCTTCCTGCCCTCCGCTAGGCCAAAGGTTCCGGCAATGGTTGCATTCTCCTAGATTTCCTCCAGGTTGCTTTGTATCCTCGGCTTTTCTCAGAATGGTCCTCTTTCACAGATTCCGTTTGGTTTGCACTGGGCTCCAGTAAGACGCTTGCCTTCCCCTTCAGGGTTGAGGGAGGCCATGGCTCCCTGCTGCATCCTAGGCATCTCATCATCCCCTGTTTGTTCTAGTTCCCTGCCCAGACCTCTTCAAAGATAACTTTTGTTAAATTATATTCATTAAAGCTTTTGAATGGACCTTCTGGTTCCTTACAGGAGTGTAATAAAACAGTGCCTATACTGAAGATCTTTTTCCATTTCTATTCAAGAGGAGGGGGCAAGGTAATTCCCTCTGAAGAATTTATTTGCAATTAATGATAGACAGATTTATTGTTGTGCCAAGCATAACACTAGGCACTGTGAAGGGAACATCTGAGGTACCAGATTCCCATTAGTATATTAGTGAGCTTGGAATCCAACATTTACTGACAAGGCATTGGTCGAGTAATGATAATTCCATCCCTAATTATTTTATAAGATTGTTATAGGAAGAAAAGAAGACACTATACATGAAAGTGTTTTGCACCTCAGGCATCAGCATCTTTTCTGAGTTTTACAAGGCTGTGGCCACAGTGCATTGACTCTGATTGTTCCTTAGCAGAGGGAAGGCCAATTCTTGGAGGATAGCACTCAAAATACAGATAAGATAGTGACCACAGAAAATTCTCCCATCATGAACTTCTTTCTGGGATGGTAAAGAGGAGACGAAAAGGGCAGGAAAAGCAATGTCACTAGGATGCCCTGAGACTCCAGCCTTTAACACGCACTCCTAAATCTCCACCCTATACAGAACCTCAATCTTTTTTTCCCAGTGATGCTGCTTGGGGCTTTATCTTTGCCATCTTCCTTCCAGCATTTGAATGACTTCTCACTTTCCTAGGTTATTCACCACTTCCAGACCCCATAGAAGCCACAAGATACAACATTATCTGTTGTAGACACCACATGTGAATCCATTTTGTGGACTGCAGGAAACCACTTAGGCAGACTGGTTCAGGCAGAGAGAGCTTCACAAGGCACACTCCCTGCTGAAGCTGTCACTGCCATTCAAAAGCTGTGTGCTGTTCTGAAGTTCAAACCCCACAGGCATGTCATCTCCTCCAACAATCAGGAATGGCAGGAACAAGATTAGATAACGGTGTCTAAACTTCAGTTTTTTGGAGTTACATACTTAATGAGACTTTAAATGTGTACTTAAATTTTTTTTTCCTTTAAGTTCTGGGATACATGTACAGACATGCAGGTTTGTTACATAGGTATACATGTGCCATGGTGGTTTACTGCACCTGTCAACACATACACACTAAAAAATCTGTACATTTTTAAATCACTCAAAAATTTTAAAGTGCTTGTGCTTTTGAGGCTAGTTAGGAGTATTAATTTTCCGTTACAATGAACTCAATTGATTCTAATATGTGCCTCAATATTTGAGGATCAATACATGCCAGAAAGGAGTTTGCTAACTTTTTATTTGCCCTTTAATTTTTAAACTATGTCATTCCTAAGAAAGAAATGTAATACATCGATTTGAAATTTGGCTCAATAAAAAATCAGCACCCTCTGGGCAACAGCTTTAAATAATCATCAGTGCATTTATTGAGTTGCTACTAAGTGTCTACATCTCTGTTACTTGGATGGTGGCATGTCACTAAGCAATCTTTTTCTGCAAAGTGGGAAAAAGATGCTTATGCATAAGTGAAATGTTTCCAGAATAGAAAACTTTTCCAAAGGTTTGCATTGAGTATGTATGCTTATATAATGAGGAAAATAAATAATTAGGCTATTTGAAAAAGAAGAATAAATAAATAAGGCAGGTAAAATGTGTGACCCTAACCATCACTACCCTTTTCTTTTTTCCTGGTACTTCTTTCCCATCTAATGTCTCTCCCAGATATCCAATTTTTCTGCCATAAGCAAAAACCGATTAAACCTTTAGTATGCCATTTGGATAACTTGTCAACATTACACACCATTTCTTCAAAAGAAATCCATTTATATTCAACAAACATATGTCAGTAACCTTCAACGTAATATTGAATGAGGTAATACATGCAAAGCACATATAGTAAGTTTATGGCTCCGTAAGTGTTAGTTGCGTGATGAAGATAGTCATCACAATGCCTCCCATCATGTTGATGGTGATTTTCCAAGCATCGTGCTAAATGCAAAGATGTACACTTATGAACAAAAGAGATATGGTCCCTGCCCTTAAGTGCCTTTCTGGTTGGACAAGACAGAAAACACACAAAACCAGTAAGATAGTACCAGTATGATAAGTGCTGTTTTTCTATCAAGTATTTTGTTTTGATAGAAAAGGAAAGTAATTTTTAAATGATTTGAGTCTCACGTAAAGGTTTGAACCAATGAATCTGAGGCTGCTTCCTCAGATATTTAATAATATACATATTAAATATATATTTGTATATAGTTTGAAACATATAAGAGATATATGTATATATATACACACACATATATGTATGATTTGAAACCAACTCTCTTAATTTAAGAGATTTGTTTATACCTCTTAAAAACACCAGGTATTGCTCATCTCTTCTTTCACTTGGACTGCACATGGTTGAATCTTTGTAAATAACTTATCAGGAGCAGAATGCAATCTCTAGAATCATCTTCTGGGAGGCAGGGAGAAACACAAGAATCGCTCTCCTTTAGTGAATAACTAAGATAACAGAAATAACAAATTCTAAATTGAATCTACCATTCAAATTCCTTCCTAAAATTAGTCATTAAGACCATGTTTTTATTTTTATTTTTCCTCAATGTAATCTAATTACTAAATGGTTTAGAGGAAATCCTAAAGAAATAAGAAGACTGGTTAAAAGGGAAGGTAAATTGGACTTTGAAGTACAATCCTAAAGCCTGAGATTTTTCTGTTTCTCTGCAAGCTTGATGTTTCTACGTAATTGGCTCATTTCTCATTTTTTTGTCATCTCTTTCTTGTTTCCTAGCTGAGGGAAAGACCACTGTGCTTTGTGCCATTGTTTTAACCTCTGTCAAAGGCCTTATTATGCATACCCTGTCATAAGTAATATCAAAATCCATAGTCCTTACCTTCAACAGAATTAAATATAATTGGACTTAAAACTACCAATTACGTCCTCAACTCAGCTGGTATGTAAGGTGAAGAATGCAATTTCCCTAGAGGAAATAAGAACACCCTAAATTTATAAAATACTTTCAAAGAGATTTTATAATTTTCCATTTTCCCTCTCAGGCCTATTTCCCACTGCACTTCCGCAAACACAGGAAATTCCTATTGTGCTGTGTTGCCCACTGTTCCCAAAACACACCCTACAGCTTCCCCTAGCAATGCTTTTCTCCATGTTTCCTCTGCAGGGAATGCCTTGCTCCCTTCTGCAATTCCCCTCCTGAAATCCAACTCATCCTGCCAAGCCCAGCTCAGATGTCACCTTCTTCTTAAAGCCTCCCTCATTGCCAGAATTATTCTTTGCCTTTATTTATTTATTTATTTGCTCTGCTATAACTAACATCTATCTCTTCTCTCTGATTTTATAGGTACTTGTGGTTCTACTGTTTCACTTTCTGCATTTCTACACTGTAGATTCTTTTCTTTTCTTTTCTTTTCTTTTCTTTTCTTTATTCAATTTTTTTAAAAAATTTTTTTATTTTTTGAGACAGGGTCTCATTCTGTTGCCCAGGCTGGAGTCCAGTGGTGCAATCACAGCTCACAGCAGCCTCGACCTCCTGGGCTCAAGCAGTCCTCCCACCTCAGTACCCTAAGTAGCTAGGACCACAGGCATGCACCACCAAGCCTGGCTATTTTTTTTTTTTTTGCACTCTTTTGTTGAGACAGGGGTCTCTCTATGTTGCCCAGGCTGGTCTCAAACTCCTGGCCTCAAGCAATCTGCCCACCTCAACCTTCCAAAGTGCTGAGATTACAGTCATGAGCTACCATGCCCGGCCTATAAATTCTTTAAGGGCAGGAATTTTGAAATTTATTTCTAGATACTTCTGTCCCTTCACAGGGTGCCTTTGGCCTAGAAGGCATTCCATAATTATTGTTTTTAATGAATGAATAATCAACCAGTCTATGCATTGCATCCGTCATGGATTGCATCCATCATGATTCTCTTATGTTCAGAATCCTTATGATGGTAGAATATGTTTTTCTCCCCCAAAAAAGAATTACTAATGGACATTTCTTTGTCTCTTTGCATTTATAGGAGAATATAAAGCCTTGTACAGAGGAAGAGGCTAATGTTAACCTTTTTTCCCCTACAGCAATTCCACGGGTATAAAACCATTTTCCTCTAATCATTGCAATGAACACGTAATGTGCCCTGGTAAACACTTCTGTCTGATGCAAACCTTTCCTAATGGAGTCAGCTCTCCAGCCAGGAATTTTCATTAAACAGTGCACTGTGCTGGGAGCTTGTTATGTATGTGCACAACTAGGAGCTTGACTCTTTTATCGGAGCTTACAAGAGGATTTCAGAGTAGTGGTATTTCCTACTTCTTTAATTATTGAATGTTAAGATAATTTTAACATATGTTTATTGGGGTGGTAATTTCTTTCTAATTAATTCCAGATTCTATCTCTTAGAGGATGCCCAACCCACATGGACCCACAGTCTCCAACAGAGGAATGATGTGGACACTGAAGTCATTAAATCAAAGAATGTTCTTCTCCCTCCCTAATATTTGGAAGAAACTTTTAGCACACACACAAAATAAGTGATTTTAAAATACTTCATCAGTTGAGCTAATCTGCAAATAGCAGAGCGTTTGGTTCTTACATGCATTCGGCTGATCACCAAACTAGATTAGCTCTACAAGGAAAGGCTTTTTTCTTTATGAACCAGTTGAAGAGAGATGTCCCGGTTAAAAAAACATTTGCAAGAAGCTCTGAGCTTTTGGCCACCCTTTTCAGACCCCCTAGATCCTCCCTGTGACAGTTAACTGGGTTACCTCCCATTTTAGCTGTTACATTTTCAGACAAGCCCCAGATCATGCAATCAAGAATGGATCCAGTGTGGTTTTCCCCCAACACTACATGCCCCGAGGCGAAGCCAGCCTGTGCCAGCGACAGACTTGTCAGAAGAAGCTGCCTCTCAGTTGTGCTGTGGGTGCCTTGAGATCCAACAGAACACTGCAGACGTTTTCCCTCCACGCTTGAGACTCTCTACTGTGTCCAAAAATAACTAGACAGGCAGGTTTGGATCTAGGAAACTTTTTAGCTCATAGACATATTTAATAATGGAAACATGGGTCCAAAATTTCCTACAGAGATCTCTGCTTTGGAAATGGTTTTATTTATATACATAGCTACAAAAATACCATTTTTGAAATAGTTATGTGAGGCCCAGTGTTTAATCTTTTTGTGACTTCTAGAGAAGTTCTTTTAATGGTAAAATGAAAAACTTTTCTGTTTTTCTTCAGCAACCATGTCTATAAGCATAACCAAGACTTAAAAAAAAGGAAAACAGAGCCCATTCATCTACTTATAATTTGTTGCGTCATTGATAAGGACTTTCTTTTCCTGAAAATCTGGATGCATTTTGCTTTCTTTTGTTTTTTAGATACTCTCCTATATTTAGGCAGGCAAAAATGGTTGTGGATATTTTTTTCATTTAATGCTTAACGATGCTGTATTGTCATTATGCTGCTCAAACTAAGTTTCATAATTCTTATAATTCCAAGGGAGTTTTGAATTCCCTGGAAAACATTGCAAAATGTTTTAAATCTCATTAAATCCAAAAAATGCTCTTTAATCAGCAGAATGTGAGCCACTCCATTTTCCACTTTCTAACATCACCTTAATTAACTCAAAGCTCAAGTCCACTGTTATTGCTCCAACATTGGATGGAACAAAAAAAAAAAGTAGGCATTTTCCTGTAGCAGAGACAGTGGGGACTTGAGCCAAAACCAGGAGAAGCAATAAGAGATCTTCATTCATTAGAACTTTTTACATTTCAGGCTGGTACTGAAAATACAGCAGCAAAAAAAACCCAGACCTAACAAGCTCAGAGGAGAAACAGACTTGGGTTTTAAAGTTGTGTGATTCAGGGGCTGGCTCTGCTACTCCTGGTATAAACTTTAAATTACTAAGTTACACAAAGCCTTTATTTTTTCATCTGTGAGATGGGGCAATTAGTTCCTGCTTTCCTACCACCAAAATTGTTTGTAGAGTCAAATGATGTAAGTTACATACAAAAGTACTTTGTAGGCCAGGTACAGTGGCTCACACCTGTAATCCCAGCACTTTGGGAGGCTGAAGCGGGCAGATCACCTGAGGTTGGGAGTTTGAGACCAGCCTGGCCAACATGGTGAAACCCCTTTCTTTACTAAAAATACAAAAATTAGCTAAGCATGGTGGTGGATACCTGTAATCCCAGCTACTCAGGAGGCTGACGCAGGAGAATCACTAGAACCTGGGAGGCAGAAGTTGCAGAGAGTCAAGATGGCAGCACTGCACTCCAGCCTGGACAACAGAGCAAGATTCTGTCTAAAATTTAAAAAAAAAAAAAAGTACTTTGTAAACTATTTAGACTCTGAGAAACACAAAATATTACTTTTAGAAAGAGAAATGGAGTAAGCTATTTTAAAATTAAACCTACTATAATTTCCTAGTTGCTGTAAAGAGACTATCACTGCAGTGAAGGGATTTTCTGCCTATCCTGAAAGTTTTGGTCAAGAGGATTCTCAGAAGGCAAGACTACTGAACACATGTTCTGCTACCTCTTTAACATGCGGGACAAGCATACAGGAACTCTTAACAGAATGCAGTATCACCTGCGTGCAGGCCAGGCTCTGTATGAAGCACAGCCTCCAGTGCTCTCTCTCCAGGTATTGGGTGTTTTCTAGATTCAAATCATTCACTGTCATGACAAACAGACCCTCCAATATGTATAATGGCACAAATACAAGAGAAGTTTACTCCTTGGTCATGTGAACACCAAAATAGGTGTTTCTGAAGGGAAGAGGCTGTTCTCTAAGCAGTGTTTGGAGCACCAGGCTAGTTACATCTTATGGCTTCACCATCTTTAACAGAGTTCCCAGGTCAATAAGTTTGTCTGCATGGAAGTAACAGCAAGGGAAGAAGAGGGCAAGAAAACTCACTTGCTCCTTAACCACTTCTGCCTGGAAGTGAAGCGTATCACATCTGCTTCCACTCCACTGGCAAGAACTCATCACATGGTCCCAACTACCTGCAAGAGGAACTAGAAATTACAGTCTCTGGGTGCACAGCCATGACTTCATGATATGGAAGGGAATCATTAATTTTGGTGGACAATTTGTTTGCAGTCTCTGACACAGTATCACTTACACAAAAGTCCCAAGGAATGTCACAGCTGAAGGGGACCTAGAAGTCATTTCTCTCAGCATTTCTCAACCTTTTTTGACTATCACAGAATGAAATACATTTTACATCATAATTCAGTATACCACATATGTGTGAGTATCTGAAACATCGTGTAAAATGTTTTTTCTGCTCAAGCATGATCCACTGATACTTTTTATTCTTTAATTTCAATCTATGTAATTTTCTTTCTTTTTTTTTTTTTTTTTTTTAGAAAGAGTCTAACTGTTGCCGAGGCTAGAGTGCAGTGCACAATCACGGCTCATTGCAACCTCCTCTTCCTGCATTCAAGCAATTCTCCTGCCTCAGCTTCCCGAGTAGCTGGGATTACAGGCATCTGCCACCACGCCCAGCTAGCTTTTGTATTTTTAGCAGAGATGAGATTTCACCATGTTAGCCAAACTAGTCTCAAACTCCTGACCTCAGGTGATCCACACACCTAGGCCTCCTAAAGTGCTGGGATTACAGGTGTGAGCCACTGCGCCTAGGAATAATTTGTTATTTTTATCGCAGTTTTGATGCATTAACTTGATTTCTCAGCCTACTATTGGGTTGTGACCCACATTTGGACCTAGCTCATTATTTAGAAATGACACAAATGAGGTTCAGAGGAGGAGTTCTGTGACACACCTGAAGACACAGGTAGTTGAAGCAGTGTTGGGCCCACACCTGCAAGCACCAGCCATTAGACCAGAGATTTTTTTTTCAAACAATACACGTTATTTGGTTAAATTTTAGATCGAGTATGTTTTGCTGTTGTTAATAACATATTATTTATTTAACAAGAAGAGAACAGTCTCATCAATGTCATCAAGACACAATATCCTTTAGCACATTTGCTTATGGCCTCATGGTGGCAAGATGGCTGCCACTCCAAGTATCTTTGCTGGAAATATCTTAATACATTTGACATAGGCAAATGCTTACCTGCAAAGTGCTATTGTATAATATATATTATTCTCTAAATCTACATATTTTTGAAATTTGAAGATGACCACCAATAAAACTATCAATAGTGGTTTATAAATATATAGGTGGTTTGAATCTTGAGTTAGTTGAAAAATAAGGATTTAACTCTTTTCTCTTTTATACATCTGTCTTAATACAGAACTCAATTTTATCTTAAAGACATTTAAATTCTGAAAACTTCTTGCCTTAGAAATTCTAAATTTACTTTAAAATTTCCACACTTAAAAAAAACCTTCTAAATACACAGGTATGCCAAACTTTAAGATGGTATGTGTGCTTTTTTTTTATTCTCACGATGTTATTTTCAATTTTAGAGTTGCTTGGAACATCTAACTAAATAACAGCATTTGGAAACAGAATAGCACCATCCTCATCAGAAACACAGCCAACTCAATTTTGAAGGAGGAATGGTCATTAAGAAGCAAAAACATCTCTGAAATGAATACACCCTCTTTAAATTCAGTTGTAATTTTGTTTTTCTTACATTCTATGCAGGCTTATGATGTTCTTGTGATCCCCTGCCAACATTTTTGAGTAACAAGACTGTGTGTAAAAAAAATGCTTTTTTGAGTACACATCATACATTTTTCTAAAAGAATTGTACTGCACAAGGTAATTAATATTATAAATAGTGAGTGTTTGTACGAGGAAGCTGCTAGGTGTGGGTTCCAGCTGGCGAGGTGAGTGTTTATCCAACTGAAAAACTCACTCTGAAGGCACAATAGTGTCACTATGCTACATGGGTGGAATGGGAGAGGAGCTTGGGGAAACTACTCTAGGAAAGATTCTCGTCATTTCCTCGAAGTTACCAGAAATTGCTCTATAATTCTGGAATCTGACTTAATTTCTGGTGGCATCCACGTGGTATCAAGTAGTAGGAGAGCAGAGTGAAGCTGGAAACGTGGACTTTGGGCACAACGAGACCCAATTCCAAGACCTACCTCTCCCCATTACTACCTAAGTGACTTTGGGCAATTTGCATAACCTCTCCAAATCCTCAGTTAATTCATCTGTAAAGCAGGAATACCCTCATTACAGGGTTTTGTGAGGATTAAATGAGATAATGCATGTAAAGTACTTGGGAAAATTGTATATGGAAAATGTTCAATAAATGCTCTGATTAAATTAAATTGTAGGACCCAAAAAGAAATTTCACAATTATAAAGCTAGTTTTTTAAATCACTCATGAGCAGATGTCCTTGAGCTACAGAAGCATTATTACTACTGTTGTTTTTTAGTTTTCTCTTTTTTTTGAGACAAAGTCTTACCTGTCACCCAGCTGAGTGCAAGTGACATAATCACAGCTCATTGCAGCCTCAATCTCCCAGGCTCAAATGATGTCCCAACTTCAGCCTCTTAAGTAGTTGGGACTACAGGCGCATACCACCATGCTTTGTTGTTTTGTTTTGTTTTTGTTTTTGTTTTTTGTAGAAATGAAGTCTCCCTATGTTGACCAGGCTGCTCACGAACTCCCAGACTCAAGCAATCCTCCCTCCTCAGCCTCCCAAAGATCTGGGATTACAGACGTGTGCCACCATGCCCAGCTGTGCATTATTATTTTTATAAAACTCCATTATTTAGTTAAAAAGGTCTCTATTGGCTGAATTTAGTTCTCTCCAAAATTTAATGAAAAGGCCCTTTACCGGCATCATGTGGCAAAATAACACAGTAGAGTAATACATGTTTAAGAAAAAAAGAGCTGGCCGGGTGCAGTGGCTCACGCCTATAATCCCAGCACTTTGGGAGGCTGAGGCTGGCAGATCATTTGAGATCAGGAGTTCAAGACCAGCCTGGCTAACATGGTGAAATCCTGTCTCTACTAAAAATACAAAAAATTAGCTGGGTGTGTGGCTCATGCCTGTAATCCCCGCTACTTGGAGGCTGAGGCAGAGAATCACTTGAGCCCAGGAGGCAGAGGTTGCAGTGACCTGAGATTGCACCATTGCACTCCAGCCTGGGTGACAGAGGGAGACTCCATCTCAAAAGAAAAAAAATAAAGGGAGAAGACACATCTGTAATCCTAGCACTTTGGGAGGCCAAGGCAGGTGGATTGCCTGAGCTAAGGAGTTTGAGACCAGCCTCGGCAACACGGTGAACCCGTCTCTACTAAAATACAAAAAATTAGCCGGGTGTAGTGGCGTGCACTTGTAGTCCCAGCTACTCAGGAGGCTGAGGCAGGAGAATTGCTAGAACATGGGAGGTGGAGGTTGCAGTGAAACAAGATCACGCCACTACACTCCAGCCTAGGTGATAGAGTGACACTCCATCTCTGAAAAAAAAAAAAAAAAAGAGGAAGAACTGCTGCATCATCAGTGTGATGTTGCAAGGTACATATTACATCCAAGTGTCATTAACTTACACGAGCTTCCCTTTGCCATTCATTATTGATCATTTCTGGCCCAGAATCCCTGACAAGAAATACTTTTGGGGCTTTACTAGATTTCAGCACCAAAACTTCAATAGATTCGGTCCTGGCTTGGTAATTTGATGCAATTAAAGGTAAATCTCTTTACATTGTTAAAAAAATTTAGAGAACTAAACAACATTAAATAAATTCATGTTATCCTCGCTTATCTCTGAAGTAATCTTTATAGGTAGAGAACTGAGACAATTATCTAGGTAATCCACAAGTCACTCTTCCTCTCAGGGAAGGAAATCAGGGCTTTTCATCTACATGATTTCCTTGCTGTTGTCTGGCTGACAAAATCCAGGTTCTCTGTCTGGCTCTTAAGTATTTAAATCTTATAGATTTAGGAACTTGTGAACTTCAAGAATCATTTTATATTTAAATATTGCTTATTTTGAGAGAAAATTAAATGTCAAAATAAGTAAATAAACACCTGCATTAAAACATGATATTTTCTGGCTTTGGTAGGACTTTCCTTCCGACTTTAAGAACGAAATAATAGTAATTCGATATCTGTTAGTAAATTTTAATTTCTACATCATATAGCATTAGATTGTCCCCATGAAAATACATTATTTCAAAAGCAGTTTCACAGGAAATGCTAGTTCAACACTTTGACAACAATACTACGACTTTAACTGTTTTATGCGCTGCTGGATCCCCACCATCTAAAATTGCACCTGGCATGTATTTGATATTGAATAAATATTTTAGACATATAATTATATAAAATAATAATCTTAAATAAAATTTTCTGTACGATCATATGAAATCAAAATATAAATGTTAATTATTGTTCATTAAAATTAGACTATTGGAATAACTTATTGGTGGCCACACATTTTTTAAGAGTCAACAGCATAAAATTGAACAGAATGATATTCCTTTACACAAATAAATCCTTGATTCTTACAGTTCAAGTAAAAACCATCAGACACTATAAACTATTTAGATCAACTGAAACTATTCCTCTGCTCCAGGAACTGCTCCAACAAACAGAATTTTCCTGTTTGCAATTTTCAGCTGGCAGATGAGAAACGCATGAAGCTTTATCCAAATGGAAAACCCAGTCATTCTTGGTAATGTACAGGAGGGGAGAAAACTGTCAGCTGTAAGGATTTGTCACTGGGGAGAATATTAAGCTGATGCAACTTACTCCTCTGAACAAGAACAAGGCATAGATGGAGGAACTTCTAATTGCCACATTTAACCAGAATCTCATCACTATTATCCTTTCTCATCATTCTCTAGTTCTCATGCAATATTTAGTCACCCACTACACACGCGCACACAGACTCACACACTCACACACACACACCCTGATACACTCACAAGCCAATGGTTTCTGGGAATTTCTTGATGGGTTTTGAAGGGTAGGAGGTGGGGAAGAGATATCTTCCCATCTACCACTGTAGCCAATGCCACCTAGCCTAGGAGTCACAGAGAAGAAGTGAGGCCAGAGTGGCAATCGGGACATTCCTTCTGGGTCAGCTTTCCCCTTGCCCCCCTGCCTTCAAGTTGCATGGGAAAATGCACATTGCTGATGACTACAGAGGCCCTCCTGGGAGGAAAAGCAATGTTTACACAATTATTACTGAGTTGGATTCCAAACTCTTTATTGTTTTAGTTGCCTGTTTTGTTTTAAGACACAGAGAGAATAGTTAGGAAGTACTTTGGAAACCAATCAAACGGAGAAGCAACATGGACTAATACGGTGGTTCCCAGACTTTTTGGGTTTTGTGGACAAGTAATATGTGAGAAAAAAAGGGGATTGAGGAACTAAGAGACAGTTGGCAACTTACCTTTTTCCAAGTAAAACATCAGATCAATATCCAGTCTTATTAGTCACTATTGCCAGTTCTTCATAAAAGGGACAGCACTTTAATGCCAAAAGAATGAAAGTTCAGACTAAAGGACTGTTCTTCTCAAGAAAGAGAATAGTTGATACCCTTAAACAACAGAGAGCAGACGCGGTTGGGGGTTCTGGGGTTGTCCCGAGATCTCAGATCCCTCCTATGGGTTCTCTGTGTTCATCCCCTAGCTTCTGTGCTTTGCTTTTGATAGCTTCCACCAGCGGCACCTTCAGAGGATAGCCCTTGGGCTTCTAGAGATGGTTTGGGTTCATGTTTGGGAGTTTATCCCCCACTTCACACCCTAGTGTGGTCTATCACCTGACAGATGGTGCCTGAGGATGAAAGCCTTGCTGCCTTCCTGGAGGTAAACAACCTCTGTTTGCAATTTTCAGCTGGCAGATGAGAAACGCATGAAGCTTTATCCAAATGGAATACCCAGCCATTCTCAGTAAAGTAGAGGAGAGGAGAAAACTATTAGCTGTAAGAATTTATCAGTGGGGAGAATGCATGCTACCGCATGCTCAGGCTGAGACTGGGATTTCCCCTGGAGTCATGCCCTTGCCTGGCTTCCCTCCAATCCCTGCCTTGTTTCCCCCACTCTCTGATTGGTTTCTCCTGGGAGCCATTCCTTAATATTTCACTTGTACATACGTCTTTGTCTCAGGGTCATCTTCTGGGAAGCCTGGCTGAAGACAGATGGGTAAAAACGTCTTCTTAGATTGGTGCCAGTCTGTTCGTGGCCTTTGAGGGATAGTCTAGAGAATAGATTTGAACAAAAGGGCTGGGTCCAGTCCAAGCTTCACCAACAACCAGATGTTTGGCTTTGGCCACGTCACAAAACCTTTAGCTTTACCTGCTCCACCCATGTCATACGGTGGCTGGCCTGGAGGATATGGAATAAGGGTGAAGGTGTGGTCAACTCCACAAAGAGAGGCCAGAAAAATATGTAGCTTATTTTTTGTTTTTGTTTTTTGTTTTTTTCTGAGATGGGAGTCTCACTCTGTTGCTCAGGCTGGAGGGCAGTACTGTGATCTCGGCTCACTTCAACCTCTGCCCTCCTGGGTTCAAGCGATTCTCCTACCTCCCAAAAATGTAGCTTCTTTATCTCCTAAAGCTGATCCAGTCTTTGTTGTGAGCCTATCCACTGTGTAAGGAGGACAACATGAAATTCCAGCCTCATCAACATAGTTTTATGTAATCATTTAAATAGTCTCTGTAGAGAAATCATTCTCTTTCTGGCAAATGCTGTTTTTTTTGTTATTTCCTACTTCTCTCTGAGGTGGCATCCTGGAGAATCAAGGGAGGCTACAAGGACTCTGAGTGGCAGGAGAAGAGCAGCACTGAAAGCTGTGTGTGATGGTCTTGGGTCCATCTGCCTGCTCCCTGGTCTCTTGGCTCTGGCTGTTGGGCACTCTGCTGGCACTGGATGGCAGATCTGGGGGTTGTGAATAGGCACTCAGATCCCTGGGTTCAAACAGGGCAGAACCTGCTCCTCTGCTCTCTGGATATCCCCAGGCTCTCCCTGGCATTAGGGTCTCCTGAGGTTTGGCCATGACTTCCATTGGATGCCCATCCCAGATGGTGCTCTGTACTTCTAGCCACAGGTCACAATGGCCCTACTGTGGCGATTTCTGCTGGCAGGTTTCCCAGCCACACTCTTAGTCCCCATGCATTCCTCCACAGCCATGCAGGACATTTGGGGCTCTGCAACCACATGAAAGCAGAGGCGTGCTAGCACAACATTGCTGTCTGCCCAGCCACACTGTCCATCACTTTGTGGATAGTACAGGGTGTCTCTGCAAGGAGGCATCCTCCCAAATAGGAATGGGGTAAATGTCCTTGTCTTTGAGCTTTCTCCTAAACTTATCCAAAATACGTCACCCATCTGAAAAGGAAATGTCAGGACTCAAAGTTCATGCTTCTCTTATCTTCATCTCATTCTCCTCCCCACAAGCCACTGAGGACCAGAGAAATGACCTTTTTTTTTATTTTTTTTTGAGATGGAGTCTCACTCTCACTCTGTCGCCAGGCTGGAGTGCAGTGGTGCGATCTCAGCTCACTCTCTCACTCCAACTCTGGCTCCCGGGTTCAAGAGAGTCTCCTGCCTCAACCTCCCAAGTTGCTGGGACTACAGGCACATGCCACCACGCACAGCTAATTTTTTTGTATTTTTAGTAGAGCCAGGGCTTCACCATGTTGGCCAGGATGGTCTCAATCTCTTGACCTCAATCTCTTGACGGGTTTTCACCACATTTGCCAGGCTGGTCTTGAACCCCCAAACTCAGGTGATGTACCTGCCTCGGCCTCCCAAAGTGCTGGGATTATAGACGTGAGCCACCATGTCCAGAAGACCTTTCTTTTTTCTTCTCTCAGGTTGGCCAGGGTTAGTGCTTACAAAAGGGGGCCACAATGTACAGTTGTACAGACTGTGGCCTGCACAAGAATGCCCAAACGAGACAGCACGTACCTACTTATGTAGGTACGTGAGCTGAGCTGACACTGGGCTGTGTCTACTTAGAGCAAGAAGACCCTTTTTAAAATTTGCACAAAGGTATTCTAAGGGATACCAGCAGCTCTGGTCACATCCATTCTCTCCTGAAAGCAGTATCCACTTTTCTTCTCCAGAGCTACAATGGCTATCAGGGAACACAATTTACAAGGAGGAGGAAGGATGTACACATTGCTTAATGATTCAAAACATGATCCACATTTTAGAGGCTGAAGCACTTTGAGACCAAAAGGGGTTTTGGTGGTCAGCACCTCTTGTGACTTTGTCATGAACTCAGCCCTGGTCTGTGTGGGGGTGAACGCAGGGGTTATGTATGACAGGACCCCTAGAGGACAGCTCATGTGACCTCCAGTGAGCAGTGCTGGAAAACATGGAGTCAGGTACCAGCTGACCAGTTCAGGTCTTCATCCTGTGGAGCTTCAGGGTGAACACAGGCCGTGAGGTCTGGGGCATGCAGAGAAGTTTGGCATCTGTGTCTGGAAAACAGGTGGGAAAGGCCCTGCTGGCCTCATGGCATGATCCAAGTTCTCATTTCAGAAATCTAGGCCAGGTGAGGTGGCTGGGTCAGATGCAGTGGCTGGGTCAGGTGCAGTGGCTCATGCCTGTAATCCCAGCACTTTGGGAGACCGAAGAGGGTGGATCACCTGAGGTTGGGAGTTCGAGACCAGCCTGGCAAATGTGGTGAAAACATGTCTCTACTAAAAATAGAAAAATTAGCTAGGGGTGGTACCACATGTCTGTAATCCCAGCTACTCAGGAAGCTGAGGCAGGAGAATTGCTTGAACCCAGGAGGTGGAGGTTGCAGTGACCAGAGATAGCACCTTTGCACTCTAGTCTAGGCAACAAAGCAAGACTCTGTCTCAAAAAAAAGAGAGAGAGAGAAAGGAAAAAAAATCTTCATCACTCTTAAACTTTTCTCTATTACATCTACTTCCAATTCTCTTTTATAAAAAAAAAAAGTGAAGGAAAACTACGCTTCTGGAGTTCTTCATATCTGTACCTAGAACAGGAAGGTTCCTGCTTTCCTTTAGCAAGGAAAGAAGATGCTGCCACAGATTTCAACTCAACTGGTTTTTCCTGGTCAGAAGAAATTCAAACATGATTATTAAAATCACGCTTTCAAGTGGAAAGAACAACAATGCTGAGCAACTGTGGGTATAATCCCGCCTCCTCCACATGACACAGACCTGCCTTAAGTCTGTCCTCCAGCCCCCATAATTTCAGAAGACAAGGGAGTATCTACAGACCCCTTTTATTTGGCTGGTGTCCATAATATGGACACCTGAGCCATTATGACCAAGCCTCCCTTTTATTTCACCTCGGATATATTCCTCAGGCTTTAAGGGTCATGCATTTGAATGCCTCCCTGATAGACCTGTTCGTTGCCCAAAGGTAATTTGTGCCATTCAGTGCAATCAGTTCACTGAGAGGTGGCTTTGTTATCAGTATAATGGTCCTCCAAAAACCCCACAGACCAAGGAAGGGTCAGGCCATGTAATTGAAGAGGCTGCAGACTTGGGAGATTCACAGGAACTGATGAATGACCTTGTTTTTAGTGAACTAGGGTCGATACTTACTTTGATCCTATAAGTAAATCTATTTCTAAATTTATGTAATATCCATAAATATTATAGATTGTTTCTGATGAAGTCAGAGAGAGAGGCAGAGAGTGAAAGAAGAAAGAACAAAATGCTTTGCTATTAAGAATGATAAAAAGGTATATTTATGGCTCTTCTCAGGAGATGTTTTTGGGTGTTTTTTCCTTTTTCTGTATTTATAAGAATAGATGCACTATGAAAAAATAATGCAATACATAAATTCTAGTTATATTAGCATAAAAATGAAAAGTAATCACAGAAAATGATTACAGTGTAAGTATGCCTATACATTTAATGTTTTTCTTTGTGAAAGATGTGGTGCATGATTTCCAGTGGAAAAAAACAACATGTTTATTCCATATCTTAAAGTGGACTTTTTTAATATAAAAAAGGGAAAAATACCCAGGATGCTTAAGGTAAGTTAATGTAATTACAATTAGCTTGAACAACTCTCCCTACTGCTCTGAAGCACTCACTAACATTTAACAGAAATGCCAAGTCTGATGTGCTAGAAAATGAGAAGAGTAATATTGATGCTTGCCCTGTTCTGGAGGATTATACTAGAAGATAAAATGAGCCAGTAGTGTGTGTAATGGGGATCCAACTCAGCACCAGCACAGGGACTTTTCTTTCCATTCTATCACAGCACTCTGGTTGTCAAGACCCAGGGCCATCTGTGGATGGAATGAGGAGTACAAGTGCCGAGTCACTGAAAAGGATTCACATCCACACAAGAGTTTGGATTAAGCTTAGCAAAGTCTCAGAGATGTGTCAGCTTTCTTCCAACAGACAATCCAGAAGCTCTGTGCAGGCAGCTGTGGATGGAAGGAATGTTCCCTGAGTGCTGAGGTGACAGCTAACATGTCTTCTACTCCAGGCTGACCTGTGGTGCCACCTCGCAGTATGACAGTGAAAGGAAATAAAAGATCAGTATTTTTAAGATTTCATCTAGAAAAAGATGTACACTTTTGTCCCCTCAACTTCTCTCTCTCCCCCACTTTACCAATGGCCTTCTTTTATTGACAGCCCAGTTTCCAGGTTCCCTGAGGCAGAATTAGGTAAATGGATAAGAGAAAAACGAGATCAGAAAGGCAAAAGGTAGTAGGGAGGCGCCCTGAGGACCAGCACCGCAGAGGCTGAGACTCGGAGAAGAGAGCCGATTAGAAAGTGAAGAGGAGGCATCAAAAGAGGGAGAAGCTCTGGATCACCTAGTGAGAAACCAAGTCCCTCGGAGACGTTTCTACAGACTGTGGACTGAATCACAAAGTAAAACCATGGGATCACTGGAAGATAAAAGTTCTTTCGGAAACATAATTAAAGATGTGAACAGCCCTTTGATTGCTTTTGGATGCTAGACCAAGTTTCTTTGGATGATCCACTGAACAGCACTGGGCCATGGGAGGTTGTGGTGTTTATTCAGGTGTTTATTCAGGCTCTCTGGCCAGGGTGTGTTTTCATGGCCTCTACATTGTCTGAATGGTAACATTTCACTGACAAAACTCAAATGATCACTCTAGTGAAGTTTTAGTAATGAGGCCTGTCTAATGTGCCTCAAAAATTCCTACAACACTAGAAACTCTCTCAGATCCCCACAATGATGTGGAAGGCAAAAGATTCTGTTTTCTGCATGAAAGCGGGGGGGTTTCTCAGGATACAAAGCACAAGATAGGCCAGTAGAAATTAATATGGTATTCATTAGTCTTCTTTATTTCCAGGTACTACCACAGACTTTTTTAAACTTTAGCTAAGTCATCCTTTATAATTCTCCCAAGGATGTAGCAAGAGAATATATTAGATTACCATTTGTATCTGTAGCAATTGTGCCATGTTGAACATTTTATTACAATGAGCAATATTATCACAAGGTTGGTGTATCAGTCAGGGTTCTGGACACCCACTTTTCTCACTTGTGCATGGCCCAGTCAAGTTGTCACACAAAATTAGGCATCACAGCTGGATTTATAAAATTATAAATAAAGCCATATTCTCATTCTATAGAATACGGTGTAATACGCATCTCTGCTTGTTAGCCTGAGAACCAACCAGGGATTCATCTTTTGGGACAGGGGTGTGCCTGGAGTTGAGGTATTCCCCTTACAGATGTTTTCCTGTCTCTCCTGACGGGCCAGTCTTCATGGAAGTTGAAGCGAGTGAATGCTAAGTATGGAGTCAGCAGGAGACTGGGAACAGGAGGGCAGAGGGCCTGGCAAGAGCCCATAGGGGCTTCATGGGGTTTCCAAAGAGGCTTCCCGTTGTGTATCCACCGGATCACGTCCACAGAAACCACTTCTTCCCTCAAGAAACTTTCCAGAGCTCTTACCACCACACAAGGGATTTAAGAACTGGATAATCTTTTGGGGATATCCAGCAAAGGAGATGGTGAGGCGGCTTAAAAACGAAACAAAGGGAGTTCTTAGCTGGTTGTTGAGCTCAGGTGTCAGTCCCAGAGAGCTGATTTCTCTGCTTTGCTTTGTCTCTTAGTATTCATTTCGCTTTGCAAACAGAACACATTTCAGTTTGAAATCATAACCAAGCCGCACCCTCCCTCTCCTACGTTAGGGTGCACCCACTTTTCTCCGGTCCAATCAGGCAGCGATGTGCCTTACATCTAGACAAGGAGTAAATATCATTCTGGAGTCCTCAGTGAATATCATTCTGAAGTAATTGCTTCTTTATAATAATGGCTTACAAGTAACTCATTACATTCTTACCAGCCAAAAATATTCATTTCTCCAGGGCATATCTACATGATGGTAAGTAAATATGGGAGGAAAGAACTGCTTTACAAGGAAATATGAATTAATTTATTTTCATGGAAACCAGTTTGACAGACTGGTAGTTCTGCCCTGATTCTTCGATGGGTGTGTTCCTAGTTGATTAATTCTCAAAACAAACAAAATGTTGGCGTGCTAACTTGCTGCTGAGTCCCCAAGGTAGATCTAATTTCTCTCTCTCTCTCTCTCTCATTGCTTAGCATGCATTGTACGTCTCTTCTGGGTTATAGGTCTTGTGGTATAATTATTTAGGTACACATCTTACCTTCCTCACTGTGTTGTAAACTCCTTGATCTTTGTGTGATTCACCTTTACACCTTGCACAGCACTTAGTATGGGGCTTCCCTTTCAGTAATCACTCTATAAATATAAGCAACGTAATGATAATGTGTATTTGCCACGCAAAAGCCAATTCATACTTACTGAGAAGCCTTTAATACCCAGCATCGTGCTATCCCTGAGAAAGAATATGGTTTCCAACAAGCAGGGAGACATTTGCAACAACATGGATGAACCCAAGGATGTTATGCTACGTGAAATAAGCCAGACACAAAAAGAAAAATACTGTATGATCTCATGTAAATGCAGAACTTCTTTTCTAAAAAAAAAAAAAAAAAATTGAATAAGTAGAAACAGAGTCAAATGGTAGTTACCAGGAGAGGAAATTGGGAGAAATAGGTCAAAGAGCACAAATTTGCAGTTATGTAGGATGAAGAAGTCTACAGACGTAATGCACAGCATGAGGACTGCAGTTACAAATATTGTATTATATATCAAAAATTTGCTAAGAGAGTAGATTTTAGGTGCTCTGAACACACAGACATGCAAAAGATAACTATGGAAGGTGATAGATTTGTTTGACTATAATAATTGTTTCACTGATTATATGTGTATCAAAATATCATGTTGTGTACCTTAAATATATACAATAAGAAATACATTTTTAAATGAATAAAATATGATCGTGCTAGTGACATGAGAGTTACTTGCACACAGAACAACTAGATATGACATGTAGAGGTTATTAGTGAGCTACCTTTTGTTTGAGTTAGTGTTTTCTCTAGTACAAAGACGAACACTAAAAATTATTCAAAATAAGGGATACAATATTATATAATACATAGGCTCTAAAAATATTCCTGTAAGTGCATTGAGAAGTACCAATATATGTGTAGGAAAATAAGATAGTAAATATAACTTAACAAGCAAGATAATTTTATTTTAATAAAAACTATATTCATTAAGAATGAGGGTCTTAACCAGATTTTAAAGTTCTTTTGTAAGACAAGCAGTAATAGCAGGAAAAAAACTCTTTTAGAAACCTTATATGTCTTTAAAAAACACAAGCAAGAATAGCAGGAAAAAACACTTCAAAAAAAGGGTAAATTATGTGTGAAAGGAGTAGTATTACCAGATATTAAAATATATTATAAAGCCTCTATAATTAAAACTGGATTTGGTACATAAAGACAGAGATGACAGACCAATGGAAAGAAACAGAAAATGTAGAAATAGAATGAGTTTCATATAAGAATTTAAAGTTTTATAAACTTGGCATTTTAAATTGGTGGGGGAAACTGTATGTTTTAGTAAATGATAAAGGATAACTGAAGAATGACAAGGATTAATGTAAAACTGCATCCATTCCTCACACCACATACCAGGATAAATTCCAGACAGATAGGAGACTTAAATATAAAAAATAAAATCATATAATAAGTAGAAGAAAACAACATTAGTGAATTTATAATCTGGGAGAGGAAACACTTTTCTAACTACAACTCAAATATCTAGAAACAATGAGGGGAAAGGATTGATGTATGATTTTTTTTAGTTAAATAAAATAAGATCATGCTAGTGAAATGTTATATACAAAACAACCAGACATTACATGTAGAGGTTATCAATGAGCTACTTCTGTTAGTATCTTTCCAGTTTAGTGTAAAAACAAACATTGATTTTTGTCTTTGTCCAAATCATATAATTGTAATCCCAAAAGTTGAAGACGGCACTTGGTGGGAGGTGAAAGAGTCATAGGGGTAGATATCTCACTTGGGACTGTGTCATGGTGGTGAGTAAGTTCTCATGAGATCTGATCGTTTAAAAGTTTGTAGCACCAGCCAGGTGTGGTGGCTCACGTCTGTAATTCCAACACTTTGCGGGGCCGAGGCAGGCGAATCACATCAGGAGTTTGAGACCAGCCTGACCAATATGGTGAAACCCCATCTCTACTAAAAATACATACACACAAAATTAGCTGGGTGTGGTAGCGGGTGCCTGTAGTCCCAGCTACTTAGGAGGCTGAGACAGGAGAAATGCTTGAACCTGGGAGGTAGAGGTTGCAGTGAGCCAAGATCTTGTCACTGCACTCCAGCCTGGGCAACAAAGAGCAAAACTCTGTCTCAAAAAAAAAAAAAAAAAAAAAAAAAAAAACCAGTTCATAGCACCTCCACCCAACTCTCGCTTCCTCCTACAATGACCACTGGAAATGCCACAAAGCACTTTGCCTTATGCCCTGACTGTAAGTTCCCTGAGGAACCATGAGTCAGTTAAACCTCTTTTCTTATAAATTACCCAGTCTCAGGTATTTCTTTACAAATTAAAACAGACTAATACAGAGGAGTGAGGCATTACTGTAAAGATATCCGAAAATGTGGAAGCAGCTTTGGAACTGGGTAACAGGCAAAGGTTGGAAGAGTGTGGAGAGCTCAGAAGAAGACAGGAAAATGAGAGAAAGTTAGGAACTGCCTAGAGACTGGTTAAATGGTCATGACCAAAATGCTGGTAATTATATGAATAATGAAGGCCAGGCTGAGGGAGTCTCAGATGGAAAAGAGGAACTTTCTGAGAACTGGAGAAAAGGTGACTTTTCTTATGTGTTAGCAAAGAGCCTGGCTGTATTGTGCCCCTGCCTTAGGGAATCTATGGAACACTGAACTTGAGAGTGATGATTTTGGGTACATGGTGGAAGAAATTTCTTTTGTGTGTGTGTGTTTTCTTTTTCTTTTTTTTAATTTTTTCTTATTATACTTTAAGTTCTGGAGTACATGTGCAGAACGTGCAGGTTTGTTACGTAGGTATACATATGCCTTGGTGGTTTGCTGCATCCATCCCCTCATCATCTACATTAGGTATTTCTCCTAATGTTATCCCTCCCCAATCCCCCAACCCAATGCTATTCCTCCCCTAACCCCCACCCCCCAACAGGCCCCGGTGTGATGTTCCCCTCCCTGTGTCCATGTGTTCTCATTGTTCAACATCCATTTATGAGTGAGAACATGCAGTGTTTCGTTTTCTGTTCTCGTGTCTGTTTGCTAAGAATGATGGCTTCCAGCTTCCTCCATGTCCCTGCAAAGGGCATGAACTCATCCTTTTTCATGGCTGTATTCCATGGTATATATGTGCCACATTTTCATTATCCAGTCTATCTTTGATGGGCTTTTGGGTTGGTTCCAAGTCTTTGCTATTGTAAACAGCACTGCAGTAAACATACGTGTGCATGTGTCTTTATAATAGAAAGTTTTATAATCCTTTGGGTATATATCCAGTAATGGGATTGCTGGGTCAAATGGTATTTCTATTTCTAGATCCTTGAGGAATCACCACACTTTCTTGGTGGAAGAAATTTCTAAGCAGCAAAGTGTTCAAGATGTGGGCTGGCTACTTCTAACAACCTATGCTCATATGCATGAGCAAAGAAATGATGTGAAATTGGAACTTATATTTAAAACGGAAGCAGAGTGTAAAAGTGTGGAACACTCAGCCTGGACATATGGTGGGAAAGAAATGCCTATCTAGGGGGAAGGAATTCAAGATGGCAGCAGAAATTTACATAAGTAAAAGGGAACCAAATGCTAATAGTAGAGACAATGGGGAAAGACCTCGAAGGCATTTCAGAGACCCTTGTGACAGCTCCTCCCACCACAGGCCTAGAGGCCTAGAAGGGAAGAATGGCTTTATGGCCAGGTCCAGGGCCCAACAGCCCTACTGCAGCCTCAGGACACTGCTCCTGGCATCCCAGTCCCTCCAGCTCTAGCCATGGCTCAGAGGGGCCCAGGTACAGCTCAGCCACAGCTTCAAATAATGCTAGCTATAAGCCTTGGCCATTTCCCTGTGGTGTGAAGCCTGTGGGTGCACAGAATGCAAGAGTTGAGGCTTAGAAGCTTCTGCCTAGATTTCAGAGGATGTATGAAGCCTGCTGCAGGGGTGGAACCCTTATGGAGAACCTCTACTAGAGCAATGCAGAGGGGACATGTGGCACTGGAGCCCCCATGCAGAGTCCCCACTGAGGCACTGCATAGTGGAGCTGTGAGAAGAGTCACCATCTTCTAAGCCCCAGAATGGTCGATCCACCAGCAGTTTGCACCATGCACCTAGAAAAACCACAGGCACTCAACACCAGCCCATGAGAGCAACTGTGGGGGCTGAACCCTGCAAAGCCACAGGATCAGAGCTTCTCAAGGTCTTGGGAGCCCACCCCTTGCACCAGTGTGCCCTGGATGTGAGGCATGGAGTCAAAGGAGATTATTTTGAATCTTTAAGATTTAATGACTGCCCTGCTGGGTTTTGCACTTGCATGGGGTCTATAGCCCCTTTCTGTTGGCTCGTTTCTCTCTTTTGGAATAGGAGTATTTACTCAACGCACATGCCCCCCTTGTATCTTGGGAGTAACTAACTTGTTTTTTTTTTTATTTTACAGGCTTATAGGTGGAAGGGACTAACCTTGTCTCAGAGGAGATTTTGGACTTTGGACTTTGAGTTAATACTGGAATAAGTTAAGACTTTGGAGGAGTGCTGAAAAGGGATGACTATATTTTGCAATGTGAGAAAGACATGCGATTTGGAATGATATGGTTTGGATCTGTGTCCTCACCAAAATCTCATGTCAAATCGTAATCCCCAATATTAGAGATGGTGCTTAATGGAAGATAATTAGATCAGGGTGAATTTCCCCCTTGGTATTGTGTCATAATATGAGTGAGTTTTTGTGAGATCTAGTGTTTAAAGGTGTGTAGCACCACCACCACTTCCTCCTGCTCCTGCTTTGCCTTAAGTCCTGATGGTAAGTTCCCTGAGGCCTCCCCAGAAGCAGATGCTGCCATGCTTCCTGTATAGCTTGCAGAACCATAAGCCGGTTAAACATCTTTTCTGTATAGATTACCCAGTCTCAGGTATTTCTTTATAGCAGTGCAAGAATAGACAAATACAATGTATTTGACTATAAGAAACTCTGCCAGGTGCAGTAGCTAATGCCTGTAATCCCAGCGCTTTGGGAGGCCAAGGCAAGTGGATCACTTGAGGCCAGGAGTTCAAGACCAGCCTGGCCAACACAGAAAAATCCTGTCTCTACCAAAAATACAATAATTAGCCAGGAGTGGTTGTGCATGTCTGTAATCTCAGCTACTTGAGAGGCTGAGGTACAAGAATTGCTTAAACCCAGGAGGCAGAGGTTGCAGTTAGCCAAGATTGCATCACTGCACTCCAGCCTAGGCAACAGATCAAGACTCTCTCTCTCAAAAAAAAGAAAGCTTTGCATCACAAAAATATCCCATAAGTATAAAAACAAATGATAAATTCGGAAAAAGTATTTGCAACTGATATTATAGATAAGAGTTAGTATTCTTAATATATTTGATGATATAAAGAAATCATTGTCAACTTTTTAGGTGTAATCCTGCTCTTGTGGTTTTGTTTTCAAAAAACAGTATTTAATGTTTAGAGAGAGTTATTAAAATATTTATGGTTGAAATAATATGCTGTCTTGAATTTGCTTCAAAATAATAAGAGGTGAGAGGAAAGAATAGATAAAATTAGAGTGGCCATAAATTGGAAATTATTGAAGGTGGATGATAGGTAATAGAGGCCCATTATACTATTTGCTCTCCTTTTCTATGTGTTTGAAATTTTCCGTACTTAAAACGATAAAATATTTTTTGAAAAATCTATACAAAGCACACAAGTAGCTTTCAATAAACATCAACTCCTCTCATTACAGTCATGCTCAATACATGTGTGTGAACATGAATGGAATTTGAACACAGTCATACACATTTGGCCTAATAAGTCCTTATCTGTTGTATTTTTTTACATAAAAGCTATCATCTCTATTATTATGGCTGACTAGATGCTCTGAGCAACTCCCCTACTGCAAAACAATAAATCCTATTGAAGATACACTCTGAGACATGACTGTTTCATGAGAGATAGAGGATGTGTTCAGAGCTCCTTCTCTAAGCTCCAAAAACTCACCTGAGATAAGAGGTGCCAGGAGCTAGGGCAGCTGGAAGGGACAGGGTTACCTAAGGCTGGTTGAGCAACAGCATGGCCGTCTGTGGCAGAGGAAAAGAACTCCAGATTTCCTAGACTAGCTGAGACCCTCAGTAGGAGGGGTAGTGTTACCAGTTATTAAAATATATTATAAAGCCTCTATGATTAAAACTGTGGTTTGGCTATGTGAAGACAGTGAGAGCAGATCAAGGGGATTACAAGTATAGAGCCTGCTGGTCACCAGCAGAATCATATCATATCTGGGGAAAACTTTTCCAATCTTCAATTTATTTCTCACTAATTAAGATCAAGTAATGAATGAACAGTCAAAGATCAACAAACTCACACAAATGCAAGCCACTCTAAGAGGTGGCAGAAAAAACCAAAAAAATCAAACAAACCCCATCTCCCAAAAACAGATATGGACACTTTCAGACATAGATATTGGAACTATTAGATACAGAATATAGAACAGCCATGTATACAATGCACAAAGTTGGTTGTAAAAGATTCAATTACAGCTATGACCAACTGATAAATTACTATGAGGAAATGAATAGACAAATTTAATTTTTTTTCAACTAAAAACTTTGGAAGTAAAAAATAAAATTTTGAAATAGAAATCTTAATCAAAGACTGCAGCATCAGTTTACTGTTCAAAGAAGAGACAAATAGTGCACTGAAAGAGGTATATTTTAAAAATTACCAAAATTTTATCACAAAGTAATAAGAAAAATGTGAAAAAATATATGGAAGGTAGAAAGAGAAGGAATAATACATATCGCATGAGAATCCTAGGAAAAGCACAGAGTTAAATGAGAAGAGGTAATATTTACAGAGATAATAGCTATCAAAATTTCCCACAATTAATTAAAACCATGAATCCACAGATTTAGGAAGAAAAAATAATAACAAGCATGATAAAGACAAAGAAATACATGCCATCATAGTGAAACTGCATGTCACAGGTTGGATTATCTGCAAGTAGATGGTGAGGCAGGATATTTATTAGGGATTAACACCTATGAAAGGGCAAAGGGAGAAATTCAACTGCAATAGGCACAGAGCCTAGACCAAATCCAAGGAGGGCACTGGTGCATATGTAGCCTGCCAGGATTGTCCGGCAGTGGACTCAAATAATCAGGCCTTTAGACCCCCACCAAGGTAAATCACTGGGTGTGGGCCAATCCAGGATGGGTGTACCTGGGGCCAAGTGACTCTCTGTTCCTGAGACAATCACAGCTGGAGACTATCTGCTGATACCACTCCCAGCACCTGCTGCGAAAATATCCCTATTGAAGAGGTATCTGGGCAGGTATCTTTATATTCACCACAGCCCACCCCCTGCACCATTCAAATCTATTTCTTCATATGCCTTCAGCTCTTCCAGGGTTACAGTGTGCTTATCTTTCTGAAGGAAACTTAGCACATGTTTGTTGCCATGTTAATTTGAGTTCACAAGTCTGGGCACTGAAACTATTGAGGGGGATTTACCCAGATGTCTGCATCCCAAAAGTGGGCCCATTTTTTCCCAATCAGGACCTTGTTTGTCCTTTCTAATAGGACAAACAACTGCCACTACAGCTGGACATAGGGCTGCAACTGATATCCATCATCTCCCTCCTCCACTATCCATTCTAGATTTCCCTAACTCTTAACTATGAGCTCTGCTGTCTTGGTGGCTGATGTCCCGGTGTGATGCAGACTGTCTGTAAAGGATCTGAGTCATTGGTCACCGTATTATTCTCAGGCGGGAGTTGCTGAACTTACCCACTTGCCAACAGAGATGGGCAAAGGAGTGCCCAAAAGCCACTATGTGGATCACTGGGTTGGGTGGTGCAACCTATTTCTCTCTGCTCCCATTGTATAAGAACAGCCCTTCCTCTTCATTTAATTTCAGAGGGCAGGTTTCAGCATACGCCTGATCACAGGAATACCAAAATGTTTATTTATGTGGCAGGCTTCTGGATCCTCACAGTGCTTATCCCCTACCCTCTGCAGCATGTGTGTCTTAACTGAAGCTTCCAGTTGCATCTTGCTCATCCAGTCCGACTCATCTAGCCCAATCAGCACAATATCATTGAGCTACTGAATCCACGTGATGTTTTGTAAACATACAGAGTGTCCAGATTGCTTCAGACTATGTCATGACGGAGGGCATAAAAGAACATAGCCCGGGACAACACTGTGAAAGTATGTTGGTGTATTGCTGCCCATTCCATGTGGATGTGAACTCTATGATCCAGTTTTTGATCAGAATAGAAAGAACACATTCACCAAATTAGGAGCTGCATATGATGCATTTGAGGCACATGTTAATCCGCTGTATCAAAGAGGCCAGAATAGACACAGGAGCTGCAACTAGAGATAGTAGTGGGTTGACTTTGGGGTAGTCTACTGTTACCCTCCCAGAATCTGGGTTCTTCAGGGCCAGACTGGGGACTTCAATGAAGAAGTGATGAGCACCTCCCCACTACCCACTAACTCATTCTCTAGATCAGGGCTGGAAAGCTATGAGCTGACCTGTTTTATAAATAAAAGTTTTTTTAGAACACAGACATGCACGCTCATTTGTTTATATATTGCTCATGGCTGCTTTCTGCTACAAGAGTAAAGTCATTGCAACAGAGACATCTAATCCACAAAGCCTAAAATATTTACCATCTGGCCCTTTCAAAGAGTTTGCCAACCCCAATTTAGTTCCACAAAGGTGGCATTAACCTCCACTCTTATCCACCCTCCACCAGAATTACTGTTCTTGATTTACTGTCATGGCTGGAAAGAGGAGCAGTTTGTAAGGCCTCCATTTCACCTTCCCCACAGGCAAAAGACCCAAAATGAGGATTATTAAACTTCTGTGTATAGGAATTTTATTGTACATTCTGAAACCAAAGAAATGACAATGGAGCAGGTGAGTCTATAGGCCAGGGGACCCATTGTAAGTTAAACTTTAGCCAGGAATTCTTTTATTACCCGGCCCTACTGTGTTCCATGCTCATGAGCCATGATGACACCCTCCATCCAATAGTTCTCAAAATATTTTGGTATTTCCCTTTCCTGTTTATACAATTATCTGAGTAAATGGCCATAGGTTCCTGTGGGAAAGCTCTGAGGGAATCATTACTATGTATATTCATTATGGGGTTGCCCAGTTTTTTCTCCTGGGGATCTGGCCTTATCGTTAGTTACTAGTTTCTAGGTTTGGCACAGGTTTGGGGGAAATGCAAGGGACTTTGTATTGAGGCAACTGCCCTTAGTCTCCTGGTCATTATCTCTGATTTTTTTTGATGGAACAAGCTGAATAGTGCTCTTGTTAGCTGCCTGCCTATTCTGCATCTAAGAATATCAAGTTCCATTAAGCATCTTCATAATTCTCTGTAGGGCAGGCTTCCTTGGCTGCCACTCCACACTCACCACTCATTACAAACCATTGTGTCCACCAGGCCTCTGCGATGTCAGGGTCCTAGCATCCCCATTGTTATCCACAAGCCTCAGTCTGTACTGACCTCTCCTACTCCAGCTCTGGACTACAGAGGAGAGCCACCACTGAACATGTTAGTGAGGCTGGTGCCCCCTCATGAGCAATTCCTTGTTAATGGTGTATCCTCTAGGCATTCCTATGATGAACCTTCATGCCTGCCTCAGCAAGCCTTTTCATTGCTTCCTTAACTATCTGTCATGGCTGTTTGAGCATTTCAACTACATGTGGATAATCTCTTTTTCCATCTTTCTGGGGGCCACTCTAATAGCAAGCCAGTCCTATCTCCTGAGGTCCCTGCCATGGTATTAAATCCTGTAGCTCAGGAGAGTAATCTCAAATCAATTCATTCTCTCTTACTCAATTTTATGTTCTTGTCACTTGGTCAACCTCCCTCAGAATCTAACCATTCTTTGAAAATCTCCTCCTTCCTATGGGAGCATGCTGGCTGGTCTTGAGCTCCTTCTGGAGCATAAGCTCTCTCTTTCCTGTCAGTCCCCTAACATTTTTCATCTGATGAATGCTACAACTTCACCCTGACTATAGGCAGAGTGGTTAGGAGGGAAGGTAGGGGCAGATCCTGAGGGGTAGGTGTCATCATGTCGGGGAGAGATGTCTAAATTGTCTCCAAAAATGGCAATATTCTAATTCTTCATAGGAGAAGGTGGTGAGACACTTCTGAAGGTTCAGAGAGTTCAGAAGTCTTGACACTCAAACTATTAGGGGTGATTTACCCAGATGCCTGCATCCCAAAAGTGGGCCCATTTTTCCCCAAACAGGACCTGACATTGGCATAACAGACCTGTCTTGGTTGAAGTTTAACCTCCTCTAGAGCTTGGTCCCTTAAGTCCTGGGCCAGGGCCTGGTCTGCAGCTTTCTCTGTCTCTTGCTGCAGGACATGAGAGCCCCATTATAAACTGCCAGGGAAGCCCTCTGCTTTTCAATCCTAGTTTGTTAGTCACTGCAGCTTTTTTTTTTTTTTTTTTTTTTTACCTCTTCTAGGGTATCCACAGTTCTTAGCTACAGCCATCTAATCCATTGCCCTCCCGGTTACTATTTACAACTTCTCAGATGCCTAGCGTGTCAGTGTCAGGACAGCTAGTGTAGTACACTGCTCCAGTACACCATCCCAATCTGCCTCTGGTGAGAAGGTTAACTACTGGACTGCCACTTTGTGCCAGGTGCCATAGGGACTCCTCCTACCACAATGATGGAGGCCCCATTGTCAACAGGGAGGTGTGTGATCCAGTTTGGGAGGTGTGTGATCCAGCTTCAAAACCTCATCTTATCATTGGTTTCCTCAGACCACTTCTAGTAACAACTGCCTCAGGTTGGGTTACCTCTGCGGGAGAAATGGGAGCTACATAGAGGAGGAGTAAACAGATTTATGAAAATTACAGTTAATGTTCCGGTTCTTTGGTGGGGTGGCATATTTGCTGTTGTTTGCCATATTACCTGGTAATTTACATATATTTACATATAATCTTTTAGGTATGGCTAATGAAATTTTTTAAAGATAAGGCAAAAAATAAATTGATTATTAATTGTTTATATTGCATAACATCTTATGCTACCACAATTAGAAAATTATGAAAAAGCATTACTACAATTAAAAATTTGTTCTAGACTTCCAAATACTTAAAATCAGTTTATGTGCTTTTTCTTGTTGTTGTTGGAAGTACGTGTGGTGTGTTGGAATTAAATGAGAATAGGGTTAGTTCATTATCTTTGTCACTTTTTATCGTATTTTTATCTTGATAGTTGGTTTTGAGTAGAAAATGGCTCAATTATCTTTTAAGAAATATAGTCTGCTTTAATTTTTAACCAATTAATATTTTAAGTCCCCATTTTGAGGTACAAATAGAGACTGATAAATCTCTATAAGAAGTCCTCATCTTAACAAAGTTCTGAGGTAACATTCTTAATATATGTTAGTGTCCTAGGTCAAGCTTTAATAAATTGTTTGTGCTGATCTTGCTTCAATAAGTTTCCTCTTCCCATAAATTTTGTTGCAATGTTAATATATTAGGCTGGTCCAAAAGTAGTTGTGGTCATTGCCACTAAAAGGAATTGCCAAAACCGCAATTACTTTTGCACCAAACTAATAATAATGATTGGCAGTTCTCTGCATCATAGAATATTTAAATATTGGTAAATTTTGTCTGGGCCAGAATTACTAACTAAAATTGTGGATTATTGGGGTTATTTTTAAAGCAAGAAAGTAAACAATCACATTTTGTAAAAATATATCTGTCTATTATATGGATAATAAGAAGGAAGATTGTAGGAATGGAAGGAGAGAATCAGTGGGAACTCTTGCCAAAGTCAAGGCGGAAAATAGTGTCTGAATCAGACAATGGCAATGATAACGGAGAGGGAGAATGGAACTAAGAACTCTTTGGATATATCCTGGGGAAAGACTTGCTGGTCAATGAGATATAAAGGACAAGGACTATTCGAGGGTAACTCAAGTTTCTTGTCAGGTTGACAGGGTGGAAATGGTGCCATCAGCACAGATTAGTAAGCAAGGATGAATTAACGGGTTTGGCAGGGAAAAAATTAACTCAAGTTTTAGCCTTGTTGATTGTGAGAGGTCTGTGGGTTGCAGAGGTTAGAGCCACCAGGTATTATCAACCAGTGACAATTGCCAAAGGAATACATATTAAGATTATTTTTGTAATTATTAAAAAACTTCTCTGCCATTATCTAAAGTTTGCCTTTCCTATTTCCCCCAGAGGAAACCAGAGAGAGGACAAATCTCCCACACCTGTGGGAAGGAAGAAAAGAGACAACCTGTGCTGTAAGTGGCACTGGGCCGATCCTACAACCACGTGCAGATCCATAAAGGTCTGGTCAAATGTGGAACTGGATTTTTCTCTCTGTTATTTTAGATTGTATTTTTTTCTAAAATCACAGTATAAAATGTTTTCAAAACTGTAAGTCCAGTTCTTTACAAGTTTGTCACATACAGCTAAAAAATGAATGATTATGTCCTGACAACTACACCATCCATAATTCCTGGTTGGCCAACACAGAAATAATCAACATGTAACAGTTCTACTAGATATCAATGCACAGCAATAAGCCAGCCAGTTCTTTTATAAATGCAATGTATAAAGCATTAGCAGCAGGCCCACTCTGGGCTTTTATTTTTAGTTGAGCTTAGCTGACCTTAAAATCGATTTGCATTGAGGGAAATGTAAAACTTTCTCAAATATAGTCCTACTTAATTCAGCATAAGCCATGGAGGGGAGGGTTGTGTCTCTAGGGAGAATTTTTACATTCTAGTAACTATAAAAGTAAGGTCTAATACTATGCTATTTCTCTAAAATTTTCATATTCTAGTAGAGTTTATGAATGTATCTTTGAGCTTAATACAAATGCCACTAACTGGTGTGTCCCCTCAAAGTTTTTCTCAACTCTGCGATTAGTTTTTTAGCATCTACTCTCATAGCAACTGTTGTTTCATTTTGATAGCTATCCCTGAAATTTCGTTATGATACCACTAGATGAATTTTAAAAATATACTGTGATCAAACCATAGGTGCTGTGTCCTAGGGGTGCAAGATGGGCAGCGATTAATTGATTAATGGACACATCTTCTCCACCAATGATTTTAGCTTTTGTAACCACAACAGCACAAATACATCATAGTGGGCAATCTTAAATAAATAAATTTTGTCTTCTAGGCCCTCTCTTTCCCCATTCAACACCTTACCATTTTAGATACTTTCATTTCTGGTCCACCCATCAGTACCTGTCTCCCTCAACAATATCTATTATTATGTGCCAGGTTTCTCAAATATTATTTCAGTTGTTCTTCATCTCAATATGTGAAGTAGCTATTTTTATTATCCTTTCACTAAGGATAATACTACCAGGGGAAACTGAGGGTCCAAGAGATTAAATAACTTGCCTGAGTATATTAGTCAAGGATAGCCAAAGAAACTATATGTAGTTTCTCATATGCCTATATATCTCTCTCAGAAAGAGAGAGAGAGAGAGACAGATTTATTATGAGGAACTGGCTCACACTATTAGAAAGACCAGTGGTATAATTCAGTCCAAGTCTGAAGGCCTGAGGACCAAAAGAAGCCAGTGATGTAAATCTCAGTCCAAGGGGAGGAGAAGACCAAAGTCCCAGTTCAAACAAGAAGGCAAGAAGCAAAAGGGGGAAATTCCTCCTTCTTCCACCTTTTGTGATTGGATTGTGATTGGATGACGCCCCTCTACATTGAAGAGGGCAACCTACTTTACTGGGTCCTCTAATTCAGATGCAATTTTATCCAGAAAGACCCTCACAGACACACCCAGAAATGTTTAAACTGGGTACTTCTTGGCCAGTCACATTGACACATAAAATTAACCCTCACACTGAGGTAACCCAATTTATTGGAAATTTTATTGAAAATTAAAAATTTTTAAATCAAGCCTAACTCTAAAACCTCAGCCATTACACTACGCTGTTCTCATATGTTACCTGCTTAGAACTCTTCCCAAGGTCTTTAGCTAAAGGGAATCCTTTAGGGGAAAAAAAAAGGATTTATAGTGTGGAAGAGTCTGGGAGAACTAGACGTTTTCAGAAGATGAAGATTCTTTAGCTATGGGATTTACCAAGCCCCCAAAGGACATATTGGCCTACTTAACAAACAATAATTTAGGCCCTCCATATGCTAGACACTGTGTGTTCATTGTTATGACAGAAACAAACAAATATGAAACCAAATTCTGCCTCCTAAGAAGCTCATATGCTTCTATATCTTTGTCTACCAAATATCTCTCAGTGGCACACTGTCCTAACGGAAGAATTTGGCTTAGCTGGGCAGTGACCCATGCTATAATCTCAGCTACTTGGGAGGCTGAGGTGGGAGGATTATTTTAAAAGCCCGAGAGTTTGAGTTCAGCCTGGGCCACATAGCAAAACCCTGGCTCTGAAATAACTAAAGTAATAAATTGTTCCATTAATTTTTAAAAAATTTGCTTAATGAAGGAAGCAACAACCTAAGGTTTATTAGGTGTAGGTTAGTACACATAACTTGTTTTGGACCTATTTGAAATGCATACACAGTGTATCAAGGACGGCCTTCAATGACAAAGGAAGAGTGTGGATGGTAAAAAGGAGCAGTTGGTAATCTATTTATTTTTAAGATCACTAGAGTTCTATGAACCACTTATATATTATAGTGGGCATCATTTTTGTTTATTTTCATCCCTTCCTTGGAGAACCCACCCCTTGCATATGTGGTAAGATCCTCATAGAGCTATTAACACACAGCCCCACCTACTTTGCCCATAGTAGTGGACAAATTAGTCAGGTTATCCAATCATGGCTCTCAAGGTGTAGTGATTAGTCCAGAGATGCATGTGTGGTCCAAGTAAAGCCAATCAAAGTCCATTTCTGAGACTGACATATGGACACAGTAGAAGAAGCTATTTTTTCCACTGTGATTCTAACCAGGTACTATGGGAAACTTGCCCACCATGGGGAGAGAGCATGCTGGTTGGAATAAAGACAAGCAGAATCCAGAGATGGAAAGAGGCACAGAATTCTGATGCCATCATTTGAATCCTTGGATATATTTCTTAGACTTTCAGCTACATGAAACAAACACACACACAAGCAAAACATTTTTTATGTATCCATTTGGGGAATTTTTTTGTTCGTTTGATGTAACTGAGAGTTTAAGAAGCCAATTATTGCAGCACTACTCACAATAGCAAAGACTTGGAACCAATTCCAAAGCTCATCAATGATAGACTGGATAAAGAAAATGTGGCACATATACACCATGGAATACTATGCAGCCATAAAAAAGAATGAGTTCATGTCCTTTGCAGGGACATGGATGAAGCTGGAAACCATCATCCTCAGCAAACTAACACAGGAACAGAAAACCAAGCACCACATGTTCTCACTCATAAGTGGGAGTTGAACAATGAGAACACATGAACACAGGGAGAAGGACATCACACACTGGGGCCTGTTGGGGTTGGGGGGAAAGGGGAGAGAGAGCACTAGAACAAATACCTAATGCATGCGGGACTTAAAATCTAGATGATGGGTTGATAGGTGCGGCAAACCACCATGGCACATGTATGCCTATACAACAAACCTGCATGTTCAGCACATGTATCCCAGAACTTAAAGCAAAATATAAATAAATAAATAAAATACACACACACAAAGTAAAAGTTAGGTTGAGTTCTGTGGCTTCGAACCAAGAGTCCTGACTTTAAAAAAAAAAAAAAAAAAACTATATATGTTGCCCTTAAACCTTGCTGATCATCAGTAAATGAAGCTGCTTCCTTAAATCTCTGAGGTGACAAAGCACAAAGCAGAGGGCCTGGAGCAGAGTCTCTGCTCTTCATTTGCTGTGCCCCATCAAAACAGCTATCTTGAATATGAGTTCACTGTGTCTCTCAGGTCTCTTCCGGAAGGATTTGGAGCAATCTTTGCCACTTTCGGGCAGGATCAAATATGTTGCTGAGGGAAGCATCTGTGGAATTCTAAGTATCCAAGGCAGCCTTCACCTCCCTATTAGCAATTTAAGCAGTTTTTCCATCAGGTCTTAGGACTTGACCCTTCTTCTTTGCTCTGGCTCTCTACAGATGCTGAGCAATGACTTGAGATCACTGATCTAAGGTTTCTACCTCCACAAAGAGCAGTATTTTGGCTCGTTCTTCTTGGTGATGAATAAATTGAATAATCGTAAAATAAGCGTTTTGTGGACCCTCACTGACCATTGTTAAATCGATTAAGTCATTAATCAATTTCAATTACCTGGCACGATGAGAGGATGAGGTCTGAAAACTATTGTCATGGCTGATATGTGGTCTATGGTCCCTAAGTCTGAAATTCGGCTACTTAAAACACATGCAAAAAGTAGCTGAGGTTTCAGCCTCACAAGCTCTGATAATTCACCACTAAAAATAAGCATGTGCTCAAGAAACAACTACTATGTAAACATTCTCAGAAAGATTTTTCAGCATCTGCATACAGAAGCTACCATCCTATACCCAGAGAAGCTGAGGACATAGCACACGAAGAACGCTTTATCTTTGGGGGAAGCCGGCATCTGCTGAGCATGAAGCAAAGGTAAGACAAAGGGCCGCTTCTCTTATTCAGGCAGAGAAATGAAACGTGATTCATTGTTTTGTCTTAAGCAGTTACACGTTTACTGTTCCACAGCTTCGCTAAATATTGGAGCTTGCCTTTCATTAGAACTTAAGGCCTATCCCTAGCATCAGAGGTGGGCTACAAAATACGTCTTGAGAAGCAGAGATGTTCAATGTGTTTTGTTCTCACTCAATACTTGGGGCCATGTCTAGCATACTACTTGGCACTTAGTAGGTGCTTAATTAGTTGCATTTCTCATCCATCTTTCCATTAATACTGTTTTACCTTCTTTTAAGCAAAATATGACATAAATATCAGAACTATATGGCAAGTACATTTGGACATGAACACTATAAAATCAAAGGACTTTTTTCTTCATCTTGAGATGATTTTAAATTGCAAGTCCCCTCACTCAGGGTGTATATAAAATATAACAATATATGTACAGCTTCGCCATGAAATTTTTAGTATATCAAAAACAGGACACACATTTGCGCGTGCTGTTTTGTTCCTACTAGAATTTGCAGAGGGAGAGCGAGAAGAATTGACCAAAAAAACAGCTGTTTAGTGAGGCAGGAAGTTGAAACTATTTAACTTAAAATTAGGTTTGGGGATTATCCGAGGTCTTCAAATATTCATGCAAAGTATATTCTTCATTATCACAAGTAAATAGGAGTAGGAGACTGCAGTGTGTGTGAATGTACTGTGTTGCAACAAGGAAGCCTCCAGAATTATCAATTCATGGATTTACGGGTTTGGAATGTGAATTTTTGCCATAGATCTCACACTCACCGTGATGATGATGAGTTGCTTTGGTCGGCCTGTCTAAAACATAGAAACCCCTGCCAAGTATAGAAGGATGGGGAATGATATGTGGATGGCAGAGAAAGCAGTACTGCTTGAAACTCTACTTACTCTGCTGGTTTGCAAGTCTGAAAGCCTAAGCCTGCCCCCCAATATAGATCAGACTTCCCAGAATAGACCATCCTTCCAGCTGAACCTTGCTCCTCGCCAGCCCACCCCGGCCCCATATGCTGCCGGGTTATTCACATTTATACTAGATGTCGTAGTGAAATACTCCAGGCTTGAACTTGAGCATCTCTACGGGCGCTTTTAAATTTAGGCAGATGGTTTAGTTCCTTTTCTCTTACTTTGAGTTCGTTTATGGTTTTGTGATTTTTTATAATTACACCTAACATTAACTAAGGAGGAGTAAGGTTTTTCATGGTTCCTAATTATCTAGGGTCTGATTCTTGCTTTTATCACTTACGGAATTATAACTGACATTTCTGGCTAACTCCTTTCCATTCTTGCTCCCTAAATTGGAATTTATGAAGACTATCTCTTAATTCTAGTGCTCAGTAAGTCTCGTATAGGGAACTTAATGTCAGAAGCCCAGAATTTTAGAAACAATTCTTTGACTAATTAGCTCCATAGACTTGAGTAAGTCCTGGACTCTAAGACCTTATATCAATTTGAGCAGGCCATAGTGCCCAGATATGTGGTCAAACATTAATCTGGATGTTTATGTTTCTGTAAGGGTGTTTTTGGATTGGTGGACTTTCAGTAAAGCAGATTGCCATTCATAATGCAAGTGGTCCTCATCCAGTAAGCAGAAGACTTGAAAAGACCAAAAACGCTAACTTACCTGATTAAGAGCGAATTCTGCAGCAGATGGCCGGCCTTTGGACTTTGAACTGCAACATTAGCCCATTCCTCAGTCTCCAGAGTGCCAGCCCACATTGCAGATTTTGGACTTGCTAGCCTTCAGAATCACATGAGCCAATCCCTTAAAATCTCTCCCCTCACCACCAGTATTGATTCTGTTTTTCTGGAGAACACGGACTAATGTAACCCTATATATTTTAAATTATAGGAGAAACTGAATCCATTCTGCAGACATCACAGCTGATATGAAGAGCTAAAGAAATCATATGTGCAAAAAAGGTGAAATAAGTAATGTACTGGACAAATATAAGGATTGATTTCAGTAAACCATGAACTTAAGAATTTATAGTGAAAATCAAAGATTTACTTAAACCTGAGCAATTAGAAATTTCCTTTTCTGGAAATAGTCCTTCCATGAATTTTACAGTCCTCTGGCTTTTCTCCTGAGTCATATTTTTTTCTTAGAGTCACATATAACCTATGGATATTTCCACACCACAAATGAACCATCTTTTCCACGTCACTAAAGCTTAATCTCTTTTACAGGAAAGTCATCTTTTCCTGATGTATGTAAAAATTGATTTGTTTGTTATGTTTGTTCCTTTTGCCATTGATGAGCAGAAAGCCAATAGAATTGATGAATCTGTAGTTTCATTCATTTACCTGATAACCAGCCTTAGGCCTGAAATCCAACCTCGTGGTCAAACAATTCTGCTTGATGCCCCCAGTCTACATATTGGCATCTTTCTCTCCTGTAGCTAACAAGGTGTATGCTAAATACTTGAATGAAAACAGTGGACTCCAAAATGAATTCTTGTTGTCTTGTCCAACTTGGCTCTCTGATTGCTAATGCAGTTCTGTCTGTTGGGACTCCACAGCCTGCCTAATCATTCGTTTCTGGTAACCTTTGCCCCCTCAACCCACCCCCACTGGCCTCTGTTCATAGATTCCTCTTCCTACTCTAATCCCCTCACCCTCATTGCCTCCAACTAAGAAGCCTTACAAACTTATCAGAATCTATCAGCCTTGCCCCTGTGACCTCTCTTGGGCCACATCGCTCCATTTCAGTCTATATTTTTATTATATTTAAAGTAAATTATTTGAATTTCTAACAAACTTTTTGATATTTTCTACTATAGTTAACTCTTCAATATTATTTTCTTTCAAACTTGGTAAGCAATCTTTTTCTCTTTTGGAGTTAATATTACCTAGTAGAGAAAATGCACAACCATAAGTCTATAGCTCAATGAATTTTTCACAAAGCAAACGTGCCTGATGTGCAGCCAGCACCCAGATTAAAAGATAGAACATTATCAGTACCCTAGAAGCCCCTTTCGTATCCCCTTCCAGCTATGACCTCTCCCTAAAGGTAAACACTGTCTTGACTTGCCTGTTTTTAACTTTGTGTAAATATTGAGTATACTGTCAAATACTATCAGATATGCCATCAGGAGAAAACCTGCAGCAAAGAGTGCAGTGTGCCCATGACCTCTAGGTATTACACTATCAGGATCCATTGCAGAATTTCCGCCAAAACCACACTCTCCCTAGACTGCCCCCAGCCAATGACTGGGCATGGTAAAGGCACCGAAGCCAAGCTGTTGCTGGCCAACATGGGATCCCCCTGTGGGCAATCTTTACTCTAGGGATCCCCATCAACTTGGCCAAGTCTTCCTCAGAGTTGTCCTCCAGTCTAAGATGCTTCCTACCTAACCCTCCTTCCTCCCACCTCCTTCCTCCCCACTCTCCTCTCATAGGTGTCAGACTGGTATTACTGCATGATGGCTCTCCTGGCATGTATCTACTTCCTCTCGCCTTCATTTTTTGTAAGATATCTCTTGGCCGTCAATACTCTCTTAGTGTCTGTTTGCTAGAAGACTATACTTACCCAAAGTTTTGTGTGTATGGCTTCTTTCACTTCAACTTAAATATGTTAGATTTACCTACAAGCAATCCTTTTATTTAGACTTTTTAAGTCTAAATATGTACCAGGAAGCCTACTAAAAGTATATTTACATATGTTAAAATTTTAGAACTTACTGTAGACCCTTTTTCACCTTTGTGGTTACATCTACTCTCCTAACCACCAGCCTCCTTGAGGCTCAGTCAAATCCTAGCTGACGATCTTGCAGTCTGAAGTACCTGTCTGAAAAGAACATGGCCCAGAACCAGCTCAAAACTATCAACAGTTCATTATTCATATAACAAACATTAATGTCTACACTGTTCCAGGCATCGGGAGGGACACGCTTTGGCATGCCAAATAACTTCCATATTTAGTAGCCTTGTGGACAACCCTATGATGTGGTTCCAGTCTGCCTTTTTGGGTGCATCTTCACACACCCCATACTCACTCTTGAAGATGTGTGTTCCTTCATTCCAGAGATTCCTTAGAGCTTTCCACTTGTGCAGAACCAAACTTCAAGGCAGGTCTGGGCAAGGCTGGAGCCTGCCTCTGATTTCACCCACAAAGTCAGAGTCAGGCTTTGACTTCTGCCTTCAGACAGCATTTGTGATGATGGTAATACTGGAGAAAAGCCTTAGGCTATAGTGGGGAAAGCACTGGGCTGAGAACTTGGAGTTAGACCCTGTTCTTCCATTTACCCTTTGTGATATGAACCAGTCACTTAATCTTTCTGTACCTCGTTTGTACAATAAAGAGATCAAACTAGATTGATCTAAAGTGCCTTTAGGCCCTGTTGAAGACTCTAACATAAATGATTAAACAGAGAAGGCAAGACAAAACTTATGCATTTGGCTTCAGAAATGAGCCACAACATGTACTTTATGGTTCAGTTACTTTCATTTTGTTGTTTACTAGGATACAATCTTCTGGACTGCCTTGTCCCAAATACTGAGTAACTCTGCTCTCCATCTGGTACCTATTCTGTGGGCATTGCAGGGACTTTCATTTCCTGTATTCCAGTCTGGAATCTTTGAGACCCCTAATTTCAAGTTGGAAGGGGATAAAATTGGCCCTGCATTTCTGAATTTAAAAAAGCTAAACATTCTTTAGTCCATTTATGTTGTGAAGACGTACACACACACGCACACACACACCCTCCAAACAATGTAGTTAATATGTAGCAAATGCTGTTCATATTAATAACATTGATTTTTAACTTGTAGATTTATACAATTAAATCTTCATATTATTTTATATGTAAGTCTACCAATTTTAATTGTAAGAAGAAAAATATTGAGAATTCCATTGCTGCAGAATTACTCATTTCAAAATATACTTCTGGTTTTGAATTTCTTCCAATGATCTAAAAACAGTTAAAGAATTTTTTATGCTTTTTTAAAAATGTGAATTCCTTTTGACTCGATCACCTATCATCAGAGGTTCCTAGTTTTTTTTTTTAATTAAATTCTATGACTGAATTTGTAATGCCTGAAAATAGTAGTTAAAAATGTAAGCATCAGCAACATATACAAAACTCTTCTCATGTTAAAATGTCTACTATTAATATGTGTGATTATGCAGTACTTTAAGCAATACTAAAGTATTTATGCAATACTTTAATAGTACTCGAAAAATTTTGTCTTCAAATAGCTGTAATGTTCCCTGGAGTTTTAATTCCATTTTCCAAGAATATTTACTTGCTGTTTTAAAAATGGTTTTAAAACTCCTAGATGAATATGTGACCAAAAATTTAATAAGTCTCTTTAAGTTTAATAAAGGGCAAGAAAGGAAAGGAAACTAACATTTCTTATGTGCATATGTGCCAACTTGTGTGCTAGGTCTTGTCATATATAGTCTCTCATTTTATTATGAACAAAAAGCTTAGAGCAAAACAAAGGAAAACTACCTATGAACTTTGAGGATTTAACAGAAGTGTGATAATTTTACTGAATTTATGCAGATATTTTCCAATGCCTACTTTAAGTTCAAATTGATAATGAGCATTTATTTGAACTCCCTAAAGACATCACCTCTGGTGTATAATTAAAATGAAACCTCCTGGGCTTACCTTAATTAACTAAAAATGAGTGCAGCATTTTGACCTTCTATTTCTCCTATTCTGTCATGTTAGTACAATATTAAAATTACATTTTACTTAGTTCCTCTTTGTTCAGCTTATTTTCTAAAATAATCTGAGAACAGATTTGCATTAGGTGTGATATGTTCTTCATTGGTGTTGCAAAAATGAATTTCATTTGTGTTTAATAGACTTCATTGACATAAAGTAAGACATTTTTAGGTTACTTCTAATTCAAGTTTTCAATTGTTAATGAATCTGTAGCAAAAATAGCAGTTTTTAAAAGTAATAGCACTTAAAAGGACCCATTTGTACCTCTAAAGTGTACTGAAATTGTCCGAGCATGTGACCATCAAATATAAATTACTAGAGGGGCAAAAATGTCTTTTATTCTGATTCACGATGAATAGTCACTAATACAAAAGATTTTTTAAATCTACTCTTAAAAACAAAAAGAAAGTCTTGCCTCTTCCAGGAGCAATTTGTAGAAGCTATAGTGTAATAAGGCATTCTTCAATTATGCATGAATAGAAAACATGGATAAAAGCATTTTGGTGAGTTGCCACATACTATTATAGTTCCCTAAATTTGAAATTTAATAAATGGTACTCAAGTGACTTAAAAGAGTCATATTATTAATAACAATTATAAACATTTGGGAGAATAGAACCATCACATTAGTTTCTCTTTTGATTTGCACTACAGCCCAGTAAGTCCTCTGTCATTATCCCCTTTCTTTTTTCACGGATGATATGGTTGTTAGAGGCTGGCCAAGATGGGAACATTCCCAGTAACAGATTTTGTATCCCTGTCGGCCCCCTTTTCAAGAGGCTTAAATGGAAGCATGAGAGACACATTATTATGTTTACTTAATACGTATGTAATATACCTGTTAATGTATTATAGTTATACATTATTATTTAATTTTGTTATATCTCACCTACATTCAACTCCTGTTAGCTTAGCCAAACTCAAGAGATTGTGTAGATTATAGACCAGTACTCTTAACATGAACCTGTGAAGAATCGCCTACAGAGATTGTTAAAACACAGACTTTCAGGCCCAAACTCCAAAGATTCTCATTTAGGAAGTCTCTGTAAGACCCAGAGTTTGCATTTTTACAAGTCTCAGGTGATGCTCCTGCTGCCAGTCCAACGTCTACTCTTTGAGTAATACAGGTTATAAGCTACTGGTTTTATTTATCATTTACTTATTTAAAATGTATAAAGTTATTTATTTAATATAGTGCCTAATAAAAGAATAGATTGCTAACAGGGGCAGTTGACATGATTATGAGCTGTGCAGTTCTAGAAGGTGTTACTTACATAGTCTACAGCCTCACGATTGTCCACTGCATCCTTGAGTGGTAAATATGTTGTTCCAGGAGTAGGGGTGAGAGAGAAAGAGGAAGAAAAGGGAAGAAAACAGTATTGATTTGGCCATTAGGTTTTGGAGGTTTTCCAGATCCAGGAATATTACTATAGCCCATCTAATCAAGCTGATTTGGGGTCAGAACACGTATCTAAAAAGAAAGTCTAAGATCAGCTTTGGAAGTCAGGGTTTGAGGAGAACTGAAGTTTATATAGTACTATGTGGGATCCAGGAGACAAAGAGCATCACAAAGTTGGGGAGAAGATCTTACTGTCATATTACTTATTTCTACATAGAACACTCAGTGACTCTGGTGGAACAGGCCCCTGGCAGCATCAGGAGACAGTGCCAAGGCATCATCAGTTAAGATCCTAGCAGCAAAGGAAGTGTAAAGATGCTTCCTCTGTGTGGCTGGCAAATAATTGTCTCCCTCACAAAGGCAGGGTCAGAAGAACTGAGTCACTGTGAGACACCACCTGTGGTCTCCAGGGTGGAGGAGACCTTCAAGGAGACTCCAATGGAGGATGGAGCTAAGATCTTGGAGCAATGCAGGTGGGAATATAAATCTTGCCCAATACTGTTAATAGCATAATCTCTTTCACATTCACAGGCTGATAAGTTCTGAGGACATCAAAAAAAAAAAGAAATTAAAAACCCCAGCAATTATAAGAATACAGATTGCATGCATTCCCACCCCCTACTTCCCCCACCCCCCTTTTTTTGAGACAGCTCTGTCATCCAGGCTGAAGTGCAGTGGTGTGATCACAGCTCACTGCAGCCTCAACCCCCAGGCTCCAGTGATCCTCCCAGCTCAGCCTTCCAAGTAGCTTGGACTATAGAAATATCCTACCACACCCAGCTAAATTTTTGTTTTTGTGTTTTTGTAGATATGGGTCTCCTTACATTGCCCAGGCTGGTTTCAAACTTCTGTGCTTAAGCAATCCTTCTGCCTCAGCCACCCAAAGTGTTGGGATTATAGATGTGGGCCACCGTGTGTGGCCAAGCATTCCCTTTTGTGATAGGAATATCTTTATTATTTTACCATGTCATACACCATGAGCAATTCACTTTTCTGTTTAATTTCTGCTTCTCTAAATCAATTCACAGACACTTGATTTTGTCACGAGGTTATGACATCTGATACAAACCCACAAACCAGGGATTGTAACAGCAGCAGGCAAGCAAGTCTGCCTAAGCTCAGCTCGACTAAATTGTAGAGACCATTCTCTGCTCCTCCCAGCATTTCCTCCATGGCCTGTAGGAAACATCCACTTCTTTGAAAATAATGAGAAGAGTGTTTCTGTCCTCATTCCACCTCACTACTCCTCCCCAGAGAAGGAATAATATATCTGTGAATTTGGAGAAAGAAATTGAACTGTTTCTAGCTTAGTTCCTTCTGCTTTTAATATGGTTAGTCCCTGGAGAAATAAACAGTCTCCTCATCTGCCAAGAAGGGGTTTGCCCTCCATGGGAGAGAATCCATTAGTTTTATGGTGGTAGCTGGGTGGCTAACCTAGTTCAGAGCCATTTGGTTGCTGTTTCAAGCTACATTCTTCCATCAGGGTCTCAACAAGAAAAAGATGGCACACTCCAGCTAGGAGACTTTGAGGAGGATATATTTTCAAAGGCACTGTTGATAAAAATGGGAGGAGAGTGTAGCAAAAGAACAAGGGCAGAGCTGGTGACAGAAGAAGGTAGGGAGAGATTACCTGGACCTGGAAATAGAGAATCTATGGGAAAGGTCACCTTAAGAGGAGCTGTGATCTTCAGAATACAGAACAGTGACCATTGGTCAAGGGACACAGCTAGCCTGGGACAATCTTATAGGAAGAAAGTCAGGAAGATAAATACCTGAATATCACTCTTTTTCATTCCTCTCTTCTCCCATCAGGACTTCCTATTGGCTGAATCCAGACAGAAGCCAAGGGTAAAGGAGCCTATTGATATAGTTGTACAATATATGATGAGAGCTCCACCACATATAACCTTGGCACTGCGCATTGCCATTCATGCCTACTCAGTGTCTTCTAACTGAAAGCACCTGCAACTCTTTACCTGATAGATTTCTTAAGCCAATATAATTGACTTGACCTGTACACAGAGCAGCTAAAGGTCCCTGACAGGTAAAGAATTCTGAAAGCACTCCTCAACCAATGACTGATAGGAGTTGGAGGATAGCTACCACAACTCCTTGCCCCTCACAGGTCATTCCAAGGATGTTCTACCCATTTCCAAGAGTTCACCAGTAGGGTCAAGCTTCAGCTGTCCACAGTGGCAATGCTTGATATCATATCCTTTATTAGGCTTCATCTCCTTCCGTGTCTCACTTCTCATTGCCCTACCTGTACTTCTAAGGATTCCCACCTAAATAAGCTATTTTACTCAAGTCTTCAATTCAGGGTCTTGTCTGGGTGCACCCAGACCATGTCAGTAGAACATATAGGGCAAAAGAATCAGTAAGTATCAGTATTTAACAACCTAATCATGTTATTTAGAAACATGGAGGATAAAATCAGGTAAAACAATTCAAAGTGATTGCCTCTGGGGAGGGGATTTGGGATAAAGATGGAGAAACAGGTCGCCAAGGAACAGCTGGTGTTTGTTAAAACTTTGTAGTAATATTTGATTATTTGATATATGTACATGAATTTCTTTTATGAAAATAAAATGCAATATTAGAATATGTCTCTGACTTGCGGAATAGGAGCAGCAATGGAGTAAAAGAAAAATAAATACAAGCCGATTAAGCTGGAGGGAGAAAAATCTTTTCTTGGGAGAAATGTGATCTTAGTGGTCAGGCCAGAAAAATATGAATAGAAAAATGAGATGCTGGAGGCCAAACTTAATCTACCCAATAGGGAGAGGGAAATGCAACTGAGTCTAACTGCTCATAAATACGGACTTAGAAGACAGAGTGAAGTATTAGTCATTACTGCTCCTTGAAAGGCACATGGGGCTAAAAAGAAATGTAAAAGAGAAAGACTGAAAATCTCGGAGGGCAAACTGGAATGGCATCCCTTGAGATATTTCAGATGCAATAAGTACTGAACGGCATTCTCTAAAGCCATAAATAGGATGCCCATAAAAATGCAAACTAGGAAGTACACCTTGGAGAATGAAATGGCTTTACTAAGTAGTAACAGAAAACTTGGATGGCTTTGAGAGGAGATGATGAAGATCAACACCGAATATGCAAAACATCATTAGGTGGGTAAATTTCATGGTGACCCAGTTCTTGTAGCAGGAATCCAGATATTGCCTCTCCTGTGAGAGAACACACTCCAAAACTTTATAGAATTAAGAGGTTCTGCTTCTAGGAATGGCTGAATAAGCTCCTGTTAAACTACAAATAACAACAATGAAATTTAGGAAAAATATAACACAACAATCTGAAAGCAAGAGAGTGGGGAAAAAAGGCAGATTTGGGAAGGGGGTAGCACAAGGAAGAAGAAGGTGGTATGGGGTGAGTTTCCCATCTTTATGGCTTTAGCCCAGGGATTGGCTGCTGTTGGCACCATGCAAAGCAGCTAGAACTCAGATAGAAAATCCAGTTATCCTGCCCTGGAGAAGCAGAAGGAATTCAGCTGTAAAAAAGTAAAAGAATTATCGCAGAAAGTATTTAGAGAGATGGAGTTCCAAATAATTACATACATCTCTGCTTGACCCCTGAAGTTTAGATAAGGATAAAACAACTGGACTGAGATTTGAACTACCACTCAAGACACAGAGTGTGAAGTTTGAGTCTAATAAAATTAATTGCCTGACTAAATCCAAATGAGGAAAAAAAAAAAACAAAACACTCTTCAGAGGAATTTAATACAATCCAATTTCTACAGCATAATAATCATGATGTTTAGGATACGATCTAAGAACCCACTACGTAAAAACTAGTAAATTATTACCCATTCTGGAGAGAAACACCAGTCAATATGAACCAAATCTGAAGTGATTAAACATAGAATTAGCAGGCAAGAGTTTTAAAGCAACTATTAAACAATGGTCAGTGAGATACAGGAAAATGTGATCAAAATGAATTAAAAGAGAAAATTTCAGCAGAAAAACAGAAACTATAAAAAAGGTCAATGGAAATTCTAAAACAGTAAAGTAAAATTATTGAAATAAAAAATTCACTGGATGGAGCATGATGGATATGACTGAGGAAAGAGAGAATTTGAAGATAGATTAATAGAAAGTATCTGATCTAAAGAACAGGCAGACTGGGCATGTTGGCTCACATCCTAGCACTTTGAGAGGCTGAGGTGGGAGGATTGCTTGTGCTCAGGAATTTGAGACCAGCCATGGCAACATGGTAAGACCCTGCTCCTACAGAAAACAAACAAACAAAAATTAGCTGGGTGTGGTGGTGCATGCCTATAGTCCCAGCTACTCAGAAGGTTGAAGTGGGAGGACTGCTTGAGCCTGGGAGGTGGAAGCTGCAGTAAGCCATAATCATGCCACTGTACTCCAGCCTGGGTGATTGAGTAAGCCTTATCAAAAAAGAAGAAGGAGGAGGAGGAGGAGGAGGAGGAGGAGGAGGAGGAGGAGAAGGGAAAGAAGAAGGAGGAGGGGGAGGGGAGGGGCAGAGGGAGAAGGAGAAGGAGAAGAAGGAGGAGGAAGAGGAGTAGGAAAAAGATGAGGGAGAGAGAGAAAGAAAGGAAGATGGATTAAAAGACAGATTACTCAGAAACCTGAGAGACAGTATTGTAATGCCTAACACATTTATGATTGGGGTCCCAGAAGAACAGTAAAAAGAGAATGGGGAGGACAAGAATGTTTGAAGAAATCATTATTAAAATTTTTCCAAATTTGGTAAAAGTTATACATTTATAGATTGAAGTGGCTTGGCAAAACTCAAGTGGGATAAATATGAAGAAAATCATGCCTAGTACATGATAAACTGCTAAAAACAAAAAGCAAATAAGAAAAATCTTCAAAGCAGATCAAGAAAATTGTGTCCAGGTTATTATTAACTTCTTATCTGAAACAAAAGAGGCCAAAAGGCAGTGGAATTACATATTTAAAGAGCTGAAAGAAAAAAAAAATGTATAGCCAGAGACAATATCCTTCAAAAATAAAGAGGAAATAAAGACTAAATAAATACAGATTTTTCAAAAAGAAATGAATAGGAAAATTCATCATCAGAAGACATGTACTAAAAGAAATAGAACATTTTTTAGGCTGGAGGGAAATGACACTAGATGGAAACTTAAGGAATAAAAAATATTGAAAATGGTAAAGAGCTAGGTAATTATTAAAACCTCTTTTTGTCTCCAACTTTTAAAAACAATGCAGTTTAGATTTATAATATATGGAGATGCAATAAATAAGGCAACTATAGCATAAAGGACAAATGGGATAAATGAAAAGTTTTCTACATTTCTAAATGTAAGCTTTCTATATTTTACACAAAATGGTAAGTAATAACTCTAAGTGGACCATAAAAAGTTAAAAATAAATATTGTCATTCCTAGAGCAATTAATATGTATGATGCTAAGAGGTATAGCTAAACAGCATATTGATAGATTGAAATGGAATTCTAAAATACATTTGATTGATCCCAAAGAAGGCATAAAAGAAGAACAAACAAATCAACAGAGGAGAAAAACAGAAAAGAATACCAAAATGGTAGAAATAAATCTAACCACATCAATAAAATCAATTCAAAAGTGAAAGGAGTCTTTTCAATAAATGACAGGAATAGCTCGATATCCACATGAGGGACAAGAGTCTTTGACCCCCAGCTCACATTGTTCACAACAATTAATTTGCAATGAACAGAGACTAAATATAAAACTAAAATCATAACTCTTTCAGAAGAGAACTTAGGCAAATAGCTTTATGACTTGGATACAAACAACATCTTTTTTGAACTTTTAAGCTCAGGGGTACATGTGCAGATAAATAGGTAAACTTGTGTCATGGGGTTTTGTTGTACAGATTATTTCACCACCAGGTCTTAACCCTAATACCCATTAGTTATTTTTCCTGATCCTTTCCCTCCTTCCACCCTCTGATAGGCTCCAGAGTGTGTTGTTTCCCTCTATGTGCTCATGTGTTCTCATTATTTAGTTCCCACTCCCAAGTGAGAAAATGCAGTATTTAGTTTTCTGTTTCTACATTAGTTTACTAAGGAAAATGGCCTCCAGCTCCATCCATGTCCCTGCAAAAGACATGACTTCATTCTTTTTATGGCTGCATAGTATTCCGTAGCGTATATGTACCACATTTTCTTTATCCAGTCTGTCACTGATGGACATTTGGGTTGATTCCATGTCTTTGCTATTGTGAATAGTGCTGCAGTCAACATATGCATGCATGTGTCTTTATAATAGAATGATTTATATTCCTTTGGGTATATGGATGAATGTGCCTAATTGACACCTCCTTGGAATGCTCCTAACTCTGAATTCATACATTAGGGAAAATTCAGGGTTATTTCATGAAGCATCTTTTCTGTATAAATTTTGACCCTAGCAAGAATAGAATACCTTTAACAGTATGTGTATATCTGTGCAATTTAGTAGGAAGTGGAAAGAGGATGACTGATTACAGATCTTTTTTATTTCAATTTATTAAAGAGAGAATTTCTCCCATTACTTCTCCCCCCAACCCTACTGAAGGCCCAGGAGCTATCTGGATCAAAGCAAGTATATAGAACTCAAACTGGATAAGTCAGTAAAACAATGGAGCAGACCAAAAATGTTTATTTATTCCTTTACTATAAAAATAAGAAAGTTGAGGAGAGAGATCCAAGATGGCCGATTAACAACAGCTCAGGATTATAGCTCCCAGTGAAAACGCAGAGAGCGAGTGGACGCCGCACTTTCAGAAGAAATTTTGTTGCCCACAGACTAGGAGATTCCCGGCGGAGGAGCCACACGTG
>CAUYLG010057955.1:0-18501 GCA_963573385.1 Cacajao melanocephalus | reverse complement strand
CAGATGTGGTGGTGTGTGCCTGTAGTCCCAGCTACCTGGGAGGCTGAGGCAGGAGAATTGCTTGAACCCAGGAGGCGGAAGTTGCAGTGAGCCAAGATCATGCCACTGCACTCCAGCCTGGGCAACAGAGCAAGACTATGTCTAAAAAAAAAAAAAAAAAAAAAAAAAAAGATTTATAATTCTACAGAGACATACTTAAAAGGAGCATTTTTTAAAAGTTTCTTTCCATCAATTCCAGGTTGGAAGTGTATCCTCCCTTCTTATTTTTTCTAGCTGTTGGAGGTGTTTACCACCCGGTAAGTTTTCCAGGAAGTGTTCATCTATTTGGATGTAGTTTACTGAGCTATTATCAGGGACAGAAGAAGGAAATAAACTTTTAATGAATATCTTCAGTGTCTAGGCACTATATATTTAAAATGATTTTATTCAGTTATTTCTTACAGAGTTCTTTAAAGTAGGTGGGATTTTCCTCATGTTTTACACATAAGGAAAAGCCTCTCAGATGCTGTTTAAACTTCACAAGGTCAAATAGCTACAGAGTAGAAGAAACAGAATTTGAACCCACGTCTATCTGGTTCTAGTTTCATGTCTGTAAGAGTTCATTTGTCATATTCATTCATTCATTCATTCATTCATTCATTCACACAAGAAACGTTTACTCACCACCTTGGGTCACAGCAGTGAGCAAAGCAAAGACCCCTGGTTTCACAGAGCTTGTCTTTTTGTTGCAGGGCTGGGGTGGTCACAGACAAAAAGCAACCTAAGTAAATTCATCATGTGTTAGGAGGTGGTGAGTGCACAGAAGAAAACAAAGCAGGGAAGATGGAAAGGGGGTGTGGAGTGGGATAATTTTCAATAGGGTGGTCAGGGAGGAGGGCTTTGCTGAGATGATAGTTAAGGAGGTGAGGGAGCAGGTGCTGCCCATGTCTCCTGACCTCCAGCCAGAAGAGCAAGGCCTGAGGCAAGCACCTGTCTGGTTGGTTTGGTGAGCAGTGAGAAGCCAGTGGAGCCAGGAGAGGGCAGAGGGGTGATGAGGCAGCTCACCGGGGCCTTGCAGACCTCTGCAGTATAGATGGTCCTATGGGCTGCAGATTTCGTCTGTACTTAAACATATCTAACTAAAGCAAGTTTATCTGCCTCTAATTAATTGTCATTTGGGTCTTGTCTTAGACAGAAGTGTTCCCTCTCTGAGGCCAGATTATCTCCTGAAACTGAGTTCTGACCAGAGCAGTGGCCCTTCAGACTTCTGGTTCTAAGGCTTTCCTAACCATCTGGTCCATACCTGAATGCCTTGTACTTTTCTTAAAAAGCTGCCAGAATGCCACACCAACTGCTCATGACCTTGAAGGCCTGCATTTTTTTTTTTCAAAGAAACATCTACTGCTCTTGTGTCTCTTAGAAAAGGTATCTTTCTGGTGCCTCTAAAAATCCCTATTCCTAGCAAGTGACCAGACTAGCTGATCTGAATAGCCCAGGTCTCTCTAGATTAGGCTTCACTTGTGTCCACACTCCATCCCCATTCCTGTCCCACATCCCTGGATCCCATCCCTTGTGGGTAGTTCTAAAAAATAAGAGCCAGTCTAGGGGCAAGCACTTAACAATTGTTCCTAGGTTGCCAGTCATTAGGCAACATTTTAGTAAAGAAGGGCCTGGCAGAGACTAGAGCTGCTAAATCGTGACTCAAGGACTGGCACTTATTTTCATTTGTTTCACCCTCCTGTTGATATTTAACATTGCCCAAAATCAACTCAAACAGATAAAAACCCTGTTGCAGTAACCTTATCCCTACCAGTAGCACTGGGAAAACCCTGGGGAAGGCAGCCTTCTCACACACTCTCTTCTCTGTTCACCCCAGCATGGCGGCCAAAGGGATGGATTTTTCATCTAAGTTTTTACTCTGTCTTGTCAAGGGCATTGGGTGGGCACAGGGAGACTTTTCCCTCCAAGACCATGTATTCTGGGGTTCACAATACAGTAAGCTCTCCCCCTTTCTAGTGGAGCTGTACCCCTAGTGTAGGCTGCAGAAGCGCCTGCTCCCGGCCCTGCCAGTGACTAACTTTACACAGAACAGCAGCTGAGTCTTCAGTCAGTCTCATGCTCAAAGGCCCATTTGAGAAAACTGGGCATTTCCCCTAGTCCTGACTTTGGGACAGTTCTCTCTTCTGGCTTACCCTGAGACCCCCTGCCCACGTGTCCTTCTCTTGCTCTAGCACAAGTTCCCCAAGACGCCCAGGGCAAGTGGAGGGATCCCTTCCATCACACCTGTCTAGGAGGCCAGTACTCATCTCCCAGGTCCACAAGCCAAGCTGTTCATAGAAGAATCACAGAATTTTTATTTTCCTGACTGAAACAAGTAACTTAATTCTACCTAATTTGGGTGGGGAGTAGTTGGCCAAATCCATGAAATTATTAACTTTTTGCTAACATATTATATAATCAACCCTAGTTGTTAATAAAGGTATGCTTGTTTCTTTCATACAAATACTAATGTAGCCCTTTTTTCTTAGCGTGTAGCGTCTGGCTTGGGCTTGGCCTGGATTGTTGGACGAGTTCTTTATGCTTATGGCTATTACACAGGAGGTAAGTATATACTGACATTTGCCAAGAAAACAAATTTTAAATTTTAAATCCTATGCTGGCCAGGCACAGTGGCTCACACCTGTAATGCCAGCACTTTGGGAGGCCAAGGCAGGCAGATTGCTTGAGCTCAGGAGTTGGAAACTAGCCTGGGCAACATGGTAAAAACCTGTCTTAAAAAATTACAAAAATTAGCCAGATGTGGTGGTGCACACCTGTAGTCGCAGCTACTTGGGAGGCTGAGGTTGGAGGATTGTTTCAGCCCAGCAATTTCAGGCTGCTGCAAGCCATGACTGCACTACCACCTTCCACCTTGGGAGACACAGCAAGATCCTATCTCAAAAAACTAAGTAAAATCTTACACTGCTGTATTTTCCTTCTTGGGAATTTGAGAAAAGGGGAAGTCTCTTGATATTTAAGTGAAAGGTCTGTTTTCTTTTGACTCATCTTTCAATTGTAACAAAACTTATTTTTATTGAGCATTTTCTGTGTGCCAACCATTACTCTAAGAACTTTGCATATGTTTTTTAACCTTACAATTCTGTAATACAGGTATTATCTCACTTCACAAATTAAGAAACTGGGGCTCAGAATGATTAACGCTCTAGATCACAGAGCTACTACGCATAAACTAAGAATTAAGCCCATGCAGTCCGACTCCAGAGCCTAACCATTAGTATACTTGCTATATCTGAGTAAGGAAGAGGGAAAGCCATCTTGGGCAGTACTTCTTTGAAAGAGGGGACTACTTTCAAAGGTCCTAGAGCAAAGTTGCTGTAATTAATTGTCCCATAATTTTCTAAGGTCCAGGCAATGCTACTGTGGCACATTACTTGGCATGTAGTGTCTGACTTACCAATAGCTTCAGGCTAAAGAATTAGTTAACCTCCTAAGGCTAGTTTGTCTAATGTACAACCTCAGATGCCATGATAGATTGGCTTGTGGATGTTGAAAGCATCCCAATTCTGGAGCATTACTGGTAACTTCTGTTTTTTCTTCTTTTTCAGACCCCAGCAAGCGTAGTCGAGGAGCCCTGGGGTCCATCGCCCTTCTGGGTTTGGTGGGCACAACTGTGTGCTCTGCTTTCCAGCATCTTGGTTGGGTTAAAAGTGGCTTGGGCAGTGGATCCAAATGCTGCCATTAAAGATTATAGGGCTTTCAAAACTCTCATTCAAATGACTTACCTTTATTTCCAGTTACATTTTTTTTCTAAATATAATAAACTTACCTGGCATCAGCCTCATACCTAAACCTCCTGACTCTTAACACTCATTTCTGTTTGAGTCTGTGTCTGAAGTCAGTACCCTAGTCCGACTAGATGAGAGAGGAGCCACAAGTATTGTGCCTGCTCCTCATCCTGTCAGCAGATGCTTTCATAGTATGTGAGGCTGAGAAAAAGTTTGATTGTGGTGATAGATGTATAGTCATACCACAGTGATGAGAAATTAAAGAAAAATCTTTTAGCTCTCAGGATATACTATTATCACTTGCTACAGATACTTAGGCTAACAAAGAGTAAAGATTTTTTTTTTTTTAAATCATCTCAGCTGCGCACAGTGGCTCACTCCTGTAATCCCAGCACTTTGGGAGGCCAAGGCGAAAGGAACGCTTGAGCCCAAAAGTTCAAGACCAGCCTGGGCAACATGGCAAAACCCACCTCTACAAAAAAATACAACAGTATTAGCCAGGCATGATTACAAGCGTCTATAGTCCTAGCTACTTGGGAGGCTAAGGTGGGAGGATCACTTGAGCCAAGGACATCAAGGCTGCAGTGAGCTTTGATCACACTGCTGCACTCCCAGCTGGGTGACAGAGCAAGACCCTGTCTCCAACAAACAAATAAAAATTAAGTTTCTACTCCTGGCATGGTGGCTCACACCTGTAATCCCAGCACTTTGGGAGGCCAAGGTGGGTGGATCACCTGAGGTCAGGACTTCAAAACCAGCCTGACCAACATGGAGAAACTCTATCTCTACTAAAAATACAAAATTAGCTGCGCGTGGTGGCACATGCCTGTAATCCCATCTACTTGGGAGGCTGAGGCAGGAGAATCTCTTGAACCTGGAAGCGGAGGTTGCGGAGAGCCGAGATCACACCATTGCACTCCAGCCTGGGCAACAAGAGCAAAATTCTCTCAGAAAAAAAAAAAAAAATTCAGTTTCTATTGAAGATTGTTTCTGTTGCTTAAAAACTGAAGCAACAGACCAAATGTAAGATGAAACTTAACAGAGATGAATGTAACTTTCTACATTTAGAAACAAAGATCTGACTGCATAGGTACAAATGAGGAAGACTTAGATTTCAGTTGGTTTAGAGAACAAGTTGGCAGAATAAGACAGTTACTCCAAAACACTGATGTGGCCATAAACTACCTTAATAGGAAATACAATGTCTAGACCTGCGCTGTCCAATTGGCCACATGTGGTCATCTAAATTTAAAATAATAAAATTTAAATAAAAAAGCAGTTCTTCAGTTGCACTAGCCCTTTTCCAAATGCTCAATAGCCTGTGAGGATAAGAGACAGTATTTGAACCCAGTTCTGACTCTAAAATCCATGCATTTTCAACCTTACCAGTTTATTGCATAAGCTCTGAAGATGATGCATTTAAGGATAGAATGCCATGGCCAGCCATTGAAGATGGTCTGCCTTGGCCACATGGCCACCTGGAGCCCTTGGGGCATTTGATGAGGAGGCTGGACCAGATCAGCACACACTCCAGTGTTAGTTCATGAGAAAGTTTCACCAATGGAGAGGAAAATGAAGACTGCTTTTTGTAAGTTTTCACTTGTATTTTTTTACATTAAAATGTTCCTTTATGAAATGATGGTGATGAATGGTAGGGATTTCTGGTCCTGACTTGAAAAAGTGATATAATTGAGAATTTGTAATAAGACAGGTTTTTGGTTTTTGCTTCATAAGAAACACACCTAGAGAGGCCAGAGAACTTGCTGAGGTTTCCTTTCTCACTGCACAGAGAACAACAGGCATCAGTGAAGCAGAACAGGGAAGACCTGGAGATGAAGCTGGCTTTCTTACCTTTAGAAGTTTTAACAGCGTATACTTTTCAAAGTACAGATGGTCCCCAACTTAGGACAGTTGGACTTAACAATTTTTCAACATTACAATGGTGTAAAATCAATACTCAGGCTGGGTGTTCTGGCTCACGCCTATTAATCTCAGCACTTTGGGAGGCCAAGGCGGGTGGCTCACCCGAGATCAAGAGTTCGAGACTAGCCTGGCCAATATGGTAAAACCCTGTCTCTACTGAAGATACAAAAATTAGCCAGGTGTGGTGCTACACGCCTGTAATCCCAGCTACTTGGGAGGCTGAGGCAGGAGAATGATTTGAACCTAGGAAGTGGAGGGCGCAGTGAGCCGAGATCACACCACTGCACTCCAGTCTGGGCGACAAGAACAAGACTCCATCTCAAAAAAAGAAAAAAAAAAAAGCAATACTCATTCCATAGGAATCGTACTTTGAGTATCAATACAGTCATTCTGTTTTTCACTTTCAGTATTCAGTAAGTTAAATGAGATATTCAACATTTCATTATAAAAGAGGCTTTGTGTCAGATGATTTTGCTCAACTGTAGGCTAATGTAATTGTTCGGAGCACGTTTAAGGTCACTAGACTAAGCTATGATGTTCAGTAGGTTAGGTGTATTAAATGCAATTTCAGCTTCAGATATTTTCAACTTATGCTGGTTTTCTCAGATGTAGCCCCATCGCAAGTCGAGGTGCGTCTTTCATGTGCTCCCAGTTTGTCATTTTGCTACTGCACACTGGACTCAGAGGGAGTTTTGTAAGGAAGCTCAGTACGTAAAGGGCGCTGTGGTTGAAGTGCAGAACCGAAAGCTCTGCCTTTCAGTTTCTAGTTCCCCACTAACTGTACTTCCAGGGAATCCTAGGGCTTGGCAGAATCCAGTTGGTAAAGACTGCTTAGAGAGTAACTCTGTTACAAGCTAGTCCTTTGTCTTGTGGAGAAAAACTTGGCATAAGTACTTCTACCATTAACGATTTAATACTAATCTGGTGGCAGTGTATGTTCCAAAGAGTCTATTTATTTGTATAAAGTACACACATTCTGAGTTTTGCTAGATGAAAATCAGACAGCCATACCAACCTATAAATGCCTAATTGATCCATAGCGAACCCCTTAAGTATTCCTACCTTCAGGTAGCTGTGTGCCCTTGAGTAGACTTAGCCTCAGTTTACACAGCTTTAAGTTGAGGATAATAAAAATACCGTATAAAATTTGTGAGGATCAAATGATAATACATGCATAGTGCCTACCAGGAGTCTTGTAGCCACACAAATTGTGGTAGAAAGCATGAGAGCCACCTGCTGGTGTAGCTCGTACAGCAAGTCACCAACCAGGTTATCTTCTTTTGTTTTTTTAATTGTACTTTAGGTTCTGGGGTACATGTGCAGATCAGGCAGGACTGTTGCATAGGTACATACCTGGCAAGGTAGTTTGCTGCCTCCATCCCCCCATCACCTATATCTGGCATTTCTCCCCATGTTATCCCTCCCCAACCTCCCCACCCCCGCTGTCCCTCCCCTAGCCCCCAACAGACCCCAGTGTGTGATGCTCCCCTCTCTGTGTCCATGTGTTCTGATTGTTCAACACCCGCCTAAGAGTGAGAACATGCGGTGTTTGGTTTTCTGTTCTTGTCTCAGTTTGCTGAGAATGGTTTCCAGATTCATCCACGTCCCTACAAAGAACATGAACTCATCCTTTTTTATGGCTGCATAGTATTCCATGGTGTATATGTGCCACATTGTCTTTGTCCAGTCTCTCACTGATGGGCATTTGGGTTGGTTCCAGGTCTTTCCTATTGTAAACAGTGCTGCAGTGAACATACATGTGCATGTGTCTTTATAATGTAACAAGTTATAGTCCTTTGGGTATATATCCAGGAATGGAATTGCTGGGTCAAATGGAATTTCTATTTCTACATCCTTGAATTGCCACACTGTCTTCCACAATGGTTGAACTAATTGACATCTTCTTTATGTTCTTAGGACCCACACAGTTTGCCCAGCTTTCCGTTTCAGCCCTAAATAGCACTTGCCTCCAAAGGTGCTCTCCTGACTTAATAAAAAACTGAGTAGTTTCTCAGTCCCTTCGCACTTACTTAAGCAGCACTATCCAACAGAACCTTCTGACATGATGGAAATATTCTGTCTGCACGGTCCAACAAAATACAACCCCTACCCATGTGTGGCCGAGCAACTGAAGAGCTGAATGTGGCTACCGCAACTGATGAGCTAAATTTTTAATTAATTTAAGTAGATACATATGACAAAGGCTACTATATTTGGATAGCACAGTTCTTAAAGCAACAGTTTTCAACCTCGGCTGCCTGTTAAGCTCATCTGGGGACCTTTTAAGAATCCAGATGCCCAGATCAATTAAATCACATTCTTAGTATTTTAGAGCTCTCTCTGGGCAATTCTAATGTGCAGTGAAAGTGGAGAACCATTGCTCTAAAAAGCAGTGCTGGCAGACTCTTGTGCTTATGAGTCACCTGATGATCTTGTTAAAATGCAGATTCGGATTCATAGGTCTGAGGAGGGAAACGAGAGTCTTCATTTCGTTTTTTGGAGAAAGAGTCTCACTCTGTTGCCCAAGCTGAGTGCAGTGGCATGATCCTAGCTCACTGCAACTCAAACTCCAGGGCTCAAGTGATCCTCCGGCCTCAGACTCTCAAGTAGCTGGGACTACACATGTGCCGCCATACTTTTTTTTTTTTTTTTTGGTAGAGGCAGGGTCTTACTATGTTGCCCAGGCTGGTCTCAAATTCCTAGCCTCAAGCAATTTTCCCACCTTGGCCTCCCAAACTGCTGAGATCATAGGCATAGGCCCTAAATGTCCTTTAAGTGTTTTTCTAAGAGGGAGGCAAAGGGAAGTTTGACTACACGGGGAAGAAGGCAGCCAGAGCAGGGAGAGATTGTGAAGATGCTAAGCTGCTGGCATCTAAGAGGTGGGGGACACCAGCCAAGGAATGCCACTCTAGAAGCTGGAAAAGGATTCTTTCCTGCAGCCTCTTGAAGGAGTACGGCCCTGACAACTTGTTGGTTTTGGCCAAGTAAAACCATTTTGGGACTTCTGACTTCCAGAGCTGTAAGATAATAAATGTGTGTTCTTTTAAGCTGCTAAGTTGGTGGTAATTTATTACCGCAAGCATAGAAACTAATATACTGGGTTCAGTTCTAGAAAACAGGGAGGGTAGCAGAAAGCATGGGAATTGGAGGCTCACAACTGGCTTGAAGTTACCACTCAACTTGGAGACTTGCTGATGTGGAAGACAAACTGTTCTTCCTCTGCTCTCATACAACAATCAACACAGAAGACTTCTGTGACCAAATGCTGGGGTTTTCTCTTCACACGCCAAGCAGGCAATCAGTTCTGCAGTGGACATCAGCTAGGCATCCTCCAATTCAATTCTGACACTATCTACCTGGAGGTAGCATCAGATCCCACAGGTTGAGGGCTCAGTCCCACAAGACTGTCCCCCACCCAACCAGCTGCCAGTCCAGGCCTCTGTATTTCAACCCACTGGCTTGAAGCTGAGGTTCGATTAATTTGCTACAGAGGCTCACAGAACTCAGAAATGCATTTACTGGTTTATTACAAAGAATATCCTAGGCCCGGTGCAGTGGCTCACACCTGTAATCCCAGCACTTTGAGGCCGAGGTTGGAGAATCACTTGAGCCCAGGAGTTCAAGACCAGCCTGGGCAACATGGTGAAACCCTGTCTCTACAGAAAATACAAAACTTAGCCAGGCCTGGTGGCACATGCCTGTACTCCCAGCTACCGGGGAGGCTGAGAGGTGGGAGGTTCACTTGAGCCCGGGAAGGTCGAGGCTTCAGTGAGCCATGATCACACCACTATACTTTGGTACAGTGACATGACAGAGCAAGACACTGGGTGACAAAGCGAGACCCTGTTTCTAGAAAAAAAAAAGTATTTTAAAGGATACAAATAACTAAATGAAGGGATACACAGGGCTAGGTGTGGAAGGGTCCCAAGCATAGGAGCCTCTGTTCCCATGGAGTTAGAGCACACCACCTTCCTGGCACATGCGTTATTTACCTTCCTGTAAGCCCCCACATGTTCAGCTCTCCAGAAGCTCCTTGAAGCCTGTCCTCTTGAGCCTCTTATAAAGACTTCACTAGACAGTCATGACTGAAGCATGACACCAGGTAGAAATGTGACTGGACTAAAGGGGTATGATCTAATACAAAGGAGACTGAGTGGGGAAACCCAGCAAGGCCTGTCTTCAGATTCTTGGCCTCTCTGTGCAGCATTTCTTCCTGCAGGGCAGCAGGCAGGACCCCTTCTAAAATGAGTCTTATGACCCATAATCAGAAATGTGGTGGAAGATTATAGCCCTGGCTTCAGCACGTGAAAAGGAGGGCAGAAAGAAGGTCAGAGAGAGACATTCTGTTTTCTGAGCCCTAGAGGACCCTAACATTGTAACAAAAACAGTGCCAAGGGAGTTATGAGCCAGGAACCATGGATGAAAAGATACATAATTTTATATGTAGGCATAAAATATCACCCTTGCCTAGGACCAAGACATCTCCAAATCTGTTTCTTCATTCGAAAATCAGAAATAATCCCTTTCTTAGGCTTACTGTGAGCATTAAATGAGAAGGAATGTAGCAGTAGGAGCACAGTGAGTACTTAAATGTTGCTTCCCTTTCCCCTGCTACTTTCTCTTGCACAGGTGTCCAATTGTTGGGCTTCCCTGGGCTACACTAAAAGAAGAAAAATTGTCTTGGGCCACACATAGACACATAAAATACGCTACAATAACGATAGCTGGTGAGCTTAAAAAAAAAATCTCATGTTTTAAGAAAGTTTACAAATCTGTGTTTGGCTGCATTCAAAGCTGTCCTGGACCACATATGGACTGTGGGCCGCAGATTGGACAAGCTTGCTTTAGAGGGACTATCAGAAACTTATCTTCTCCCAGGCAGCTCCTACTGTTTAAGGTACACAGGATCCCCTCGGACACAGGGTTAAGATAATGCTATTGGCTTTGTCCAGTATCACATATGTGTCCTCTGTGCAAAGAAACACCAAGAAAGACTGATTTGGTGGTTCCTATGCTCTAAAACTGCAGTACTTGCTCATCATAATACATAATTAGATCCAGGCCCAGTGACAAGCATCCCTTATCTCTGACTACTAAATTAGCTATTATTTATAAACTATTCCCCTGAAAGGAAGAGAAGGGGGCAGAGTGAGGCAAGACTGCAATAGTCTGAAAAGCCAGTGATCTGAATGCTCTTCACAGGCAGGCACTGCTTATTCCGGGTGAGAATGAACATGGAGCCTAAATGCTTACCTGGACCATAAAAAGTATATCACCACGACTAAACCTGCCCTTTGTTCTTACTGCAAAGATCAAATCCCCCTGCCTTGTGCTTTTCACATCAGCCCTATCCTCTGTCCTTTTATAACCTTAAGATACGTTGTTTCAAAACACTAACGCAAAAGAATTAACAGCGTGACTTGTTTTAATTTCACTATATTACATTGGCGTACAAGTAATTTGTATATTTAAAGGGTAGCTCTGCTGGTGTAAGACAGCAGGCTGTAGTTCAAGGACCCAAGACAGGGAGATAGGTTTCCTATCACAGTACTGAACAGAGACAAAGCACTTACTAGGCAAATTAACCTTTCACACAGAATTTGACCCCATCTATTATCTAATCCCCTCTCTATCCCGGTTGTCAGCTTTCACAGTAGAATGACCAGGGAAATATAGTTTTAAAAAGTGTAAGCTGAAACCAACTCTACTGATTCTACCAGGAACCTACAAAAAAACAAGGTTTTTTTTTCCCCAAAACTAGTCAAGTGAAGAAGTGGGAATGAAGAAGGAACAAAGAAATCTACAAACTGGCTGAGATCAATCAGTTCTAAATACCACCGCACTTGGATCAGCCAGGACCAAGTTCCTTGAAAAACACCAGAGAGATAACAATGTCAACTGGCCAAATGTGTGGAAGATGTACAGTCCCCTTTCCCATTCCCCACAAGTACGTTATTGGCACTGAAAGAGTTCACAAAAAGATACTTTGAGGAAAATCACAACTTTCTTGATTAGTATCTACAAGGCACTTAGGCACACTTTCAATGAGGAAGCTGACTGAGAGAAAAAGAATAACATGAACCATTCTCTTATCTTGAATGCCAAAATTCTGGATTTAAAATGGCATTTAGCTGTACTGCCTCTGTCAACAGGACCGACTGCATCATTCCACAGCCTGGCCACGTCAATAGGTTTCACTGCAGGTTTTCAAAAAGCAGATTCCACATCACCCATCTCCACACACACAGTCTTCAGTTGTGAATAATATTCAATTGTCACACGGCCGTTCTCTCTGCCAAATCCTGAAAGGAAGAGAAGCGGTCAGGACGAGCCATCACTACAACAGTCAAAAGCCATAATGATTTTTAAAGATGAGCACTGCTTATCAGGGCTAGGGAAGAACACAGAACCTAAATGTTTTAGAATAAAGTCCTTAATCCACGTATTAGCTGTGGATGGAGCTAGGCATGGGGAAAAATGACCCACTGGCCTTTGGGGATGGGCATAGGAAAATATACAGGTCTCATTTCTTACCAATATGAATCTTAACTTCAAGTACCTACTATTCTGTGTTGAGGTCTGAAAAATGCTCAGATTTTATATCAAGTGTTAAAGGCAATCTCTACAACAATCAACCTGACACCCTTGAAAGCTGATGCTAATTTAAAACTTAACTCTACATGATAGGCTTATTCACCACTTCTTATACAGCTGTAAGATTAACCTACTATCTTACCCTGCCAACTCATATTGGGGAGGGGGCACTGAAGGTCCCTCTGATTACTCAGAGTCCAAGACACTGCCCAATTACTAGTGGGTGAAGTTACTGTGCTAAAAGGGTAGTATCCCACCCTTGGCCCTGCCTGTACACCCTGCGCTAGACTTTGGTAGGCTCTGCCTGCTAAGGGCAAGGCCAGGGTCCCAAAAATGCACATTTCCAGGAAGCACCACTCAAATGGAATCACACACCAAGGTCCTAGGAAGACCTCACTCTGACTTTTGTTCCTTTCCAAATCCTCTAAGCACACAGATGGTCAGGCATGTTAGGCCAGGTGCTGCTCTGCACATCTGGCCATCTTTCTTGCTCTCTCATCCCACATAGCATGGCGTGGTTCAGAGGAAAGGGAAAGTTAGGAGGCCCTCCAAAGGCCTAAGCTGCTGATTCCAAACAAATAATTCCCTGCACTGACATTACATGTTAATAAGATGCACCTTGGTTCCCACCACTTGTGCCTCTGCATGCGGCTCCTCTGAGTACCCCACAGGGACAAATAAGACTGTCAAATTAACATCCACCATCTCATCAGTGTTTATCAGGGTTTATATATTTGCCAACACTGTGATGACAGTAAATATCTGTCACAGAAACTAGAGGTCAGACTCTTAGAATGGTGCCTCAACAAAGTTCAAACCAATTTTCACTCTAGAAGAATAGTATGAGAAATACGTAAACAAATATTTACAGGCAACAAACTCCATAGAAGGAACCTCAAGGTTCTGGCTATACGCCTGATGCCTCAAAACTTCTCCAGATATACTATACCAGACTTAGACATTTGTATGTTGTGGTAATATACGTCTGACTACTGAATAAACGAAATGAATGAGCAGTGGCTAAGGAAAACCCTCCCATATGCCATCAAGTGTAATGAAAACAATTATAATTGATTACTTAATGATACATTTAAAGATTTTGTTAATTTCACATAACAGAGGAAATAAAATTACTGAGATACTACTTTTGAGACACTTTACCTAAATGGAATCTAAAAACTCCACAGTGGATGATGGACATCCCTGATACAGAACCCCTAAGGGAGTGATTTTATGCTTACAGTGATCACAGGCTGTGAAGAAGTAATTCTACCCACAAGTTAAACCTTTTTGAGATATATATCAGCAGTTCACAAGCCAGGCTACACATTAGAACCTTCTAGGGTTGTTGGGTAGGGGAAGATGCTTGACTTCCATTTCCAGAGACTGCTACAGTGGACCTGGGGAAGGACCAGGAACCTGTATTTCCCCATATGATTTTGATATGCAGACAGGTTTAGCAACACTAGTCTGTAAGGTCTGAATTATGACCTGTCTTTAGAGACTTGGTTTGCATTCACACCTCCCAGCTCCTCACCTGACTTCTTATATCCACCAAAGGGCAACTCCACTGGGCTGACGTTATAGTTGTTAATGAAGCAGGTTCCAGCCTGAAGCTCAGCTACCACTCTATGAGCCCGCTGGATGTCCCTATGAAGAAAAAAATAATGTGTTGATTATTCAGAGTTTCTTAGGCTACTACTTTAACAGGAATAGTTACATGGCCAGTTCTAGGTTCTCTAATCTTAGTAAATTCTCATTCCTTCAGAATGTTTTAAAATCTTTTATCATCCAGGCAAAACAGACATAGACTAGGTTTTATAGTCCCATACACAAGGCATCTTTAAAATAAGTAGCAGCAATAGGGGCACCCAAAATTCAGCGGGGGAAGAATAGTCTTTTCAACAAATGGTGCTGAAACAAGTGGATATCTACATGCTAAAAAAAAAAAAAAAAGGTGGAGCACCATATACAAAAATTAAATGTATCACAGACCTAAAAAGGTCAGACTGAAAATTATACAAATCTTTGAAGAAAACAAAGGAATAAATCTTCATGACCATGGGTCAGGGAAAAGACTTCTTAGATCGTGACATCAAAAGTAACAAACAAAGAAAAAAACAGAATTGGAATTGGTCAAAATTTAAAATTTTGTGCTACAAATAAGACTATCAAGAAAGTGAAAAGAAAACCCACAGAAATGCAAATAAAAACTAAAATGAGATACTACTTCACACCCACAAGGATGGCTAAAATCAGAAGGACAGATGATAACAAGGGCTGGTGAGGATGCGGACAAATTAGAACCTTCATACGTTGTTGGGAGGAATGTAAAATGGCACTGCCAATTTGGAAGTTTAGCAGTTCCTCAAAAAGTTAAACATAAAAAGCTACCATGTGACCCAGCAATTCACTATTAGATGTATACCCAACAGAAATGAAAATATATGTCCACACAAAGACCTGTATACATATGTTCATAGCATTATTATTCGTAATAGCCAAAAAGTAAAAACAACCCAAATGTCTGTAACAGATGAATGCATGAATAAAAAGTAGTACATATCCATACAATGGAATATTATTCAAGAATAAAGTACTGATAAATGCCACAACACAAATGAATCTTGAAAACATTATGCTAAGTGAAAGAAGCCAGTCATGAAAGAATACATATTGTATGATTCCATTCACATAAAATGTTCAGAATGGGCAAATCCATGGAGATAGAAAGTAGTTTAATGGATGCCAGGGGCTGGCGGTGGGGAGCAGGAATGAAGAGCAACTGTTAATGGGTACGAGGTTTCTTCTTGAGATGCGGAAAGTGTCCTAAAAAATCATGGTGATGGCTGCACAACTCCATGAATATACTAAAAACCACTGAATTGTACACTTTAAGTGGGTGAATTGTACGGTATGTGTATTATCCCAGCAAAGCTGGTAAGAGAAAAGGAATAGCACATTGGAGTTACCGTCCTCTGTAACTGCACTTTGTCTGTACTAGGGTGGCAAAGCAAAGTAATAGCACTTAACCTGCTCAATACCCAAATCAAAAGACCAGCTCCTAATCTTTTCTTCAGAGCTCAAAGAGAAGCAATTACATCAGGTCCTCAAGTGAGACTTGGGCTTTCTTCCCAAGTTCCTGACCATAAAGTTATAAAAAAATTTTTTAACTTTATGTAGCACCAAAGAAACAGCATAGTCCCCAGTGTAAAGCAGCTTTAGAAAACTGCCTACTACTGCCAAAGAGTAATCAAAGTTTGCATAAAACCAACCAAAATCTGCAACTAATTTCAAAGAAATTGTACTCCCAAATCATTTTCACTTGCAATAGCAGAGGTTAAAGTTTATGCACAAAGGTATTAATCACATTACTGTAATAGTTAAAACTGGAAACAATATCCTAAATATCCAACCACAGAAAAAATAGCTACATGAGTTATAATGCATTTCAATTAGGAACTACTATAATGCCAGTAAAAATCACGTTTTTGAAGAATACTGCCCACAGTTTATATGCTTACAGGTTTCTAAATTCCTCGACATGCGTGTTTTCAAAAGACATCTAGCCCAATGCTTTACATAGATCAGAATCTTAAGTGTTTATTAAACAAATGAATAAAAAAGGACAACATTTACATCAACAAAGTTTACAGCTCAATTTTAAATTCAATAGCAGGGTTCTCTGGCCATTTACAGCAAACTACAAAATGCTGCTTTGGTGTCTTCTAACTTAACCTGAAGCAAACAGAAAGTACCGATGGCTCCTACGAGGGCAAACTAAAGTGAGAGAACAGGATCAATTATATATCTGAGCAGATACTGTAGCCCCACTCCAAAACTGCTCTCAGTGTCCCTCTCCATATACCTGGTAAAGACGCCAGCTGCTAGTCCAAAAGTGGTATCATTGGCTCTTTCTAGAACCTCAGCTTCAGTGTCAAACGGTAAAATAGACATAACGGGCCCAAAGATCTCTTCTTTCACACAGGTCATGTCATCTCTGCAATTAGCTGCAAACATTAAAATAAAAACCTTCTGAGTAGCTGGGACTATAGTGTGCACCACCACCCCCGGCTAATTTTTTGAAGATGAGGTTTCACTATGTTGCCTAATCTGGTCTCAAACTCCTAGACTCAAGCGTCCCTCCTATCTCAGCCTCCCAAAGTGCTGGGATTACAGGAGTGATCCACTGCGCCTGGCCCCAATATTTTTAATTTAACAATATATTGTAAGCTTTTCCTATTCATGTAATAACTGCAGTCTAATTCATGGTATGGATATTAGGTTTCTCAGCTTTTAAACATCAGTGGTTCTTTTTAGTGAGGGTGAAAGGTTATACATTGCATCAAATATAAAGCTGTTACAAACTGACACCACTATCAACCTTAGGGGCAAAAACCAGCTTAATTTATCTCCAAATAAGATGTAAGAAATTATACAACATGGTTCAATCTATATATAATTGTTTAAAGCCTACAAAACTATCAATATTTTTGTAGGGGATACTAACATACACTATAAAATGACAGAGAAAAAGCCAAGAATGATTAAAAACATTTAGAATAGTAGTTACCTCTGAAGTAGGAGGAAGTAGATGGTTGGGAGTAGGATGACCATATACACCTTGACTGTCAAAACTAGATTTTTAAGACTGACTGGAGGTGCTAAAAATTATTATGTAATTTCTAAAAAGATTAATACATTATCTGACAAACTGGTTTTGTTATACTGATGACTGATACAGTTTGGATGCTTTTCCCCTCCAAATCTCATGTTGAAGTATGATTCCCATTGTTGGAGGTGGGGCCTCGTGGGAGGTTTTTGGGTCACAGGGGCAAATCCCTCATGAACGGCTTGATGCCCTCCGCATGGTAATGAGTGCGTTCTGGCTCTGTCAGTTCACACAGAGCTAGCTGGCTGAAAGAGCCTGGCACCTGTCTTGCTCTCTTTCACCATGTGACTCGCCTGTTCCCCTTTCACCTTCCACCATGACTGAAAGCTTCCTGAGGCCTCACCAAGAGCAGATGATGGCACCGTGCTTCCTGTACAGTCTGCAGAACTATGAGTCAAATAAACATCTTTTCTACTAACCCAATCTAAAATATTCCTTCATAGCAATGAAAAATGTTTAATACAATGACCTATAGGTCACATGAAAAACATTCTTTACTTTCTCAAGGAATTAAATTACTTAATTTTTTAAGTCAAATATGCACTTTAATATTTTTTAGTCCCTTGATTCCAGAATAATAGTTGTGGTCCTGGATAAACTAATACATATGGGTGCCCTAAAAGAGGGGCACACAAAAGGATGTGAAGGTAATGGAGTAGTTTACTTCTTACACCTGGGTAGTAGGACCACATAATTTGCCAGTCCCTTGGTTTATACCATATACATATTTTACAAATATTCACCTCTATCTATTCAGTATTTAATTCAAATCATCTAAAAGCAAACAAAAAGAAGACATACTTAATACACAAGGTCTCATGTAATATCCATCCTTTAATTTGGGATCTTCAGGTACATATATATCTCCACCACATAACACTTTAGCACCCTGCCAAAAAGGGAAAAAAATATTTTGTATTAAAAACAACCCCAAAATACATTCCTGAAATGTTAAGTATATCCTGAACAAACGCATACTTAGTCTTCATAGTGCAGGCACAAAGCAGAACACAGCCACGAATGCTAATAGTCAAATGAAGATTAACATGAAAAGGGCACAAAGCAAGTGATTTAGGACTAGTTTAATCTTCCCCAACCCACCCTACTGCCAATTATTTACCTGCTCCTTTGCCACTTTAACAAACCCAAGGACTCGCTCCAGGTGTGGTCGGTTGATGAGTGGACCCATCCTTGTGTCTTCCAGAAGGGGATCTCCAATTTTAATCCTTTGGGTCTGTTTCACCACTTCCTCCGTAAATTTATCAAGAATTTCTTTCTGCACAAATACTCTTGTGCCATTACAGCAAACCTAAAGGACAAACACAGACATCAATTTCTATGTGTGTAAAGGGAAAAAAGGGAAAAGGAAAAAGGAATGCAATCTAAGAACTTTAAACTGAAAAGAGACACTATACATTTTTTTTAAAAGGATATTTCCATTTCTAAAAATTGTCTCCATACTGAATAAGAAGGATCGCACACATAATTGTGGACATATCACTCCATAGGCAAAATCTGCCCTTTGAGGTAAAAGTTCTTATTTTGCTT